>CAIGRN010199504.1:14605-28157 GCA_903798345.1 Fraxinus anomala | reverse complement strand
ATAATATATCAATTTAGCCACTGTGTTCTACCTACGACATTAGTATTATAATAGATCGTGTGCAAAATTATTTACATTTGCAAATTGTTAGTTCTTCTTGTTTATGGTATATAATTTATGACATTTCCCCTAATTGTTTTTCACGCTGTTATTGAGTTGGATTTCTTTACCCGAATTGGATACTCGTTTTGTGAACTTGTTAACTCAGCATCCGTATCCGATATTTATGATGGCTTAAAGTCATATTGATCATCTAAATGCTTGTAACCTGCTAGTCTGGAGTTGCAATTGAATGTGAGACGGGGAAGGTATACATAATTAACTTTCAAGATTGTCTTGGCAGAACCTTTTTTATACCAGGACCAGGAATGCAGTTATCTAAATGAAGATCTCATCTCTCTATTTTTAGATGATGAAATAATTATGAAATCTGTTATATCTTTGTAAAATACGATATCACTAGATAACCAGATGAAACATTTTGTTTATCTCATAGAAAATGCCATACTCAATCTTCCAAAAGGTTAAAAAAAGATAGCATGATTAATAGATTTCAAGGGATGGTCTTTAAGCACTAATGTAGCCATCATATTTGTTGGAGGCACTATCAATATATATATTATAAAATCATTACCCTGAAAGACTAGATATAGTGTTTTTGTACAATCCCCCATGTATATTTGAAGCATTTTGAAAGATTTTCCTTTTCCCAATCTATAACAAATGAGGGAGTACACTTTGCATTATGTGTTCCTTTTTTATTGGATCATGTAGGATAACTGAAGCATTCTTTCAGAATGGTTAGAATCACCATTTTAATGCCAATTTTCTTCATGAGGAAGGGATGGTGTTGGATTATAATTTAGAACCATGCTGAAATTTATTTAATTCTGTGTGTGCAGATCTGAATTAAAAAGTTTTACAATTTTATGCTACAATTTGTTCATGTTATATTAGGTGAAAAATTGATTCCCTTCATGCTAATTTATAAATGTTCAATTATTGCAAGTTGTAAAATACTTTCTGGATGCAAAACATTCCAAAAAGTGAAAATTTTCTACCTAAACAAGAAAGACTATGTGGAACTCATGAGATCCTAATTAATGTAGACAATCTCCCAGTTGAGTTTGGAGGTAAAGTATATTCAACAAAAAATATACGCATAGACACTTTTAATTTTTTGTGCACTTAGTATTTCTTCATGATTCCAGAAGTTTAGTTGAACTTACTGGAAAAAGCTTGAAAATAAATCTTTCAAATAGGCAAAATAACTTAATTAATTTGTGAAATTTTAATAGCTAAGGCCGGTGCACATTTATTTTATTCATTTTTGTCTAAATTGAGTAATGGTAACTCATGTAGCCAATCTGCTTCAATCATTGATTTGTTTAGTTGTCCGTTAAAATTATTGGTGAGCCTATTTTTTAAGTTATAACAACCAAATTGTAAGGACGTCACAACAGTGCTAGCTCTATCTATTATTTCTTCAATCGGAACGGATACTCATGTATTCATTTGATTTTGAGTTTTAAGTTTTTATTCAATAACATGTTACATGATTATCCGTTCCTAAAAAATATATTATTGTGTCTTTGTATTAAAATGATTTCATTTTAGTTCCTTAGTGCTAGATCTTCATTACATGGACTATTTGTAAATCTTTTTCTACATTGAATATAAGTATGAATCGTCAAAAAATTATCAAACAATATATCATATGTAAATTTACTTTGTTAAATAAAGTTCATTTTCCTAATTTCATTTATTATATATACGCTAACATAACCTCAAAAATAAGACAACCCATGCATTGCATGGGCCAAAACTAGTAATTAATAAAATATTAATATGTTGTGACCCATATGATTGTTGAAATGAATTGAGCGTGCGTTGCATGTTATTCTTAAATAGTTTTTAAGTACTATAAAAGTAATATTTGAAGATGAATATTAATTAAATGAATATGAATGTTAATTAATTGAGTATTAATAATAGAGAATATATGCATGAACAAAAGTTATGTACTATTTATTACAGTTTGTAATTGAGTTTCATGTGGTGAAAGCACACAAGTAAAATGAATATATCTAATGTACATTGATGATAACTAAATAGTTGGCAAAATAATTCATGAAATATTGTTCAAATGGCTAAAGCAAATACGATATATGAACTAACGTGAATGTTAATTAATTTGGAATTAATACGAGAAAATGTAGACGTGAAAATGAATATTAAATCATTTATACAAAATGAATATAATTTAATTTTCAATTAAGTGAAATTGATGCTAATTAGCATTAATGAAATGCATTATTTGACGTAAAATACAAATTAGCTTATAATTAGAATTAATAACAGTAAAAAAATATATAAAATGAATATTAATTAAATGAGAATTAATAACGGAAAATTCATACATGAACAATAATTTTGTAGTATTTATTACAGTTTGTAATTAGGTTTTATGTGGTAAAAGCACACAAGTGAAAATGAATATATCAAATGTTCATTGATGGTTGAATATATCAAATACATTGATGGTGACTAAATAGTTAGCAAAATAATTCATGATAATATTTTTTAAATGTTTAAATAAATTAAATGTATATTGAAAAACGAAAATTAAAGTATTATTGAAATAATTTTGAATTAGAAGGACTGGAATTGTCCAAACAATATTTTCATTTGATGTAATATTTAATATATTATAGACGTGTAATCAATTCCTTAATTTATGGGAGAATCTTTTAAATATCTCTAATTTTATAATATAATAAATATTTAGTTATGACCTATTTTTGAAACTTCAAAATAAGTTTCTTAGAATATTTGAGCCACATTATTTTGAAAGAATGTATTTTGAAATAGTAAATTGATGGAGAATATGTGGTTGAAAAAGAAGGAAAACTTATTAATGTGATGAAAAATATTATTTTATTGAAAAATGTATTGTTGAAAATGAGTAGAAAAATGAGAATGAAAATTTTAATGTATACCAAACAGGGCTTTAATTTTGAAATTGCATCTTAGCTCCAGTGGCATATACTTTAATTTAATTTATTTCTTATACTTATTTTTAATTATATATTTACACAATAAAATATTCTATACTTAAATTCAAAATTTTTCCTTAATTTTCGATCACACATTCTTCAAAAAATACTATTAAAAACTATATTTTTTTAATTTTAAGGCCACCGATCATGAACTTAGCCCTTGTTTAGTCCTCGTTAAAATTTCATCTACTTCAAAAATTATAATCTTAAAAATAATAGCACGTATTTTTCCCTTTTTAAAACTCTCCGCCCCATGGTCCACAAAATGAAAAGAAAAGTCTCTTTACGAGGTTCAAAGCAGGAATAAATTTCGTGTGTTGGCTGGCTCCTCAGGAAAATAACCCCCAAAACGCAAGCGACAAAAGAATTCATCAACATTGAGCATTCTTGCAGCACGTATGCACATATGTATAGCACTATGCACCTATAGTGGGCTGCGTACTCAAATTCAAGGGCTAGGGTTTGAAAAAAAATTTGGGTTCCCATGGATGATGATGAAGTGAGTTTATCAAATGTGAATAGGCGGTTTTTGGAGGAAAAATGGGTAATGGAAGAGGAAGAATTGGGGAAGGAAGTGACTAAAAGCGAGGAGCAATGTGGCGTTTTTCCTGAATTGGACGATTCGAATTTAAGGGGTTGGGGTGTGAAAGATGAAGTGGTTGTGACAGAGGACAAGCCGACGGAAGAGGAAGGTGGAGAAGAATGTGGTTGTGTGGACAAAGATGAAGCGGTGAAGACGGGATTGGATGTGGAGGTGGCGATGGCGATGGAGTTAAATGTAAAAGGTGGCGAGGAAACTGTTTTTAATGTAATTGATTGCGGACAGGCAGGCCAGGAGGCGTTGGAGGGAATTCGGATGGTGGAAGCAGTGGAAGGTGGTGGTGAAATGGCTGTTTCTGATATTGGGGATTTAGAACTCGGTAAAAAAGGTGGGGAAGAATTGGTGCCAGTGGCCGACACTAAAGTGGAGGTGGTTGTGAGAGAGGAATTGGAGGCATCACATGGTGGTGAAATGGCTGTTTCTGATGTTGGGGACTTAGAATGTAAAAAAAGTAGGGAAGAATTGGTGCCAGTGGTTGACACAAAAGTGGAGATGGTGGTTGTGAGAGAGGAATCGGAGGCATCGCGTGGTGGTGAGATGGCTGTTGATGTTGGGGATTTAGAACTAGGTAAGAAAGGAGGGGAAGCATTGGTGCCAGTGGCTGACACACAAGTGGAGATGTTGGTTGTGAGAGAGGAATCGGAGGCATCATGTGGTGGTGAAATGGCTGTTTCTGGTGTCGGGGATGTAGAACAAGGTAAAAAAGGTGGGGAAGAATTGGTGCCAGTGGCTGAGACAAAAGTGGAGATGGTGGTTGTGGAAGAGAAATCAGAGGCATCAGATGCTAATACTGAGACAGAGATTGAGGTACAGATAGGTGAGCAAGTGAATGTTGAAAACGAGGAAGTAGCAGAGGTAGGGCGAATGGAATTTCAAATGGTGGAAAGCAATACAAAGGTATTGATAGAGGGTGCTACAGACTTTAAGGAGAAGGTTGCTGTTGAATTAAATGATTCAGAAATTTGGGTTTCTGACGAAGTAACTATAGAGGATATTTCAATCTCGAAAGCCAAACTGGAGTTTGAGACTACGAATGAGGCAAATTCTGATGTGGCTAGTGCCAGTGCAGGAGAGCAGGTTCATGGATTAGATGGTAGTATGGGAGTTGTTGGAACCGAGTCATTAGAGGCTGTAAAAGATGAGTGTGCTGAAGATAAAGGGGTGGTTGCTGAGGATAGCTTGCTGGCAGAAACCCAAGTGGTGCAGGAGAAGGATATGAACGTGGATGTGTCAAACGATTCAGAATCAGCTGAGCCTTTGATCTTTGCTGAAACTGCAAAGGAAGCAGTGGCAGAAGATAAGACTCCAGCAGCAGATACAAAAATGGAAGCAGATGCTGAAACAGAGATGGAGATTGAGAAAACAAATGATGATGTTGGTGAGTTTGGTGAGGAGTTGGGTGATTCACTGGCTGCTGCAAAAGTCGAAGAAGATGAGGCAATGATTGCCGTGGAGGAGAACGTGACTCTAGATGCTGAAATGGAGACTGAAATTAATGTGGCCAACTCTGGGAAAGTTTCTGGAGGGAAGCAGAAGAAAGGAAAGAAATCAAAGACTCTATCAAGTTTTAAGACTGCAGCAAAAGCTTCACGGAGGAAGCTCGTGGGAGACGATGTTTGTTTTATTTGTTTCGATGGTGGGGACCTCGTCATGTGTGACCGCAGGTGAGTTTCTTGTATAGTGACGTATAATATTAAGAATGTACCAGAAAAAATGTGTTCACGTGTTTCTCAAAAAAAATTGTTGGTTTTGTGTTTTATGGGGCTTATCAACAAATTTTCCCTATGAATTTACAGAGGTTGCCCAAAAGCATATCATCCATCTTGTGTTAATAGAGATGAGGCATTTTTCAAAGCCAAGGGGATCTGGAATTGTGGTAAGTGTCCTCTTTATTTCCGCATGTGTTCACGTGCATAATTGGAGATAAATAGTGAATGTTATATTTGATAAGTTTATTTAATTGGCTTCTTTTGATATCCAGTTCACATGATAGGTAATTTGAATTCCCATCGGCTATGTAGCAGTGTTATTTTTGTTGCCTCTTTTCAATTTGATCTATGAGTTAGCATTCCCACCGTTCAGAAGTCAGATATGCAAACTATATAATGCGCTAATATTGACTTTCTTCACTGTTTGCTTTGTCATATTATTTGTTTGAACTACTATTCCATTAGTTCTAGACATGTTTTTGATTAGTTATTGTATTAGATTGATATCGTACTCAATACTAACAAATAGGTTTTTGACTACTACATGTGTGATTCAGGATCTTTTGAGTAGAGGAAATTGTTTAAACATGTTATATCCATGGCACTTTTTTAAGTTTTGATTGTTGTTGTGCTTTTACCTGTTACTTATAAGCATGTATGGTTTGCTTTTGACTGATACACATCATCCTATCTTTTCTTGTACTTCAGGTTGGCATTTGTGCAGCATTTGTGAGAAAAATGCTCACTATAAGTGTTATACATGTGCATTTTCCTTGTGCAAAGGTTGTATCAAAGATGCTGTTATCTTATGCGTTCGTGGAAACAAAGGGTTTTGTGAGACCTGCATGAGAATTGTCTTGTTAATTGAGAACAATGAGAAGGAAAACAAGGATGTATGTACTTCTATCATCCCTCTCTATCTCTTTGGTGGTGGTTTGAGGTTTTCTGATGTATCATACCTTAATTTTGGTTGTGTTAGCAATGATATTTGTTCTCTCGATTTAATGTTTTATATTATTTCATGGCTATCATAGATTAGTTTTTTTAGTTAGTTCTTTCGAATATTTTCCCTTTCGAATTGCTTTCAATGAGCTACATCATGGACGATGCGGATCATTAATCTATTTGATTGTTCAGTTCTTAGGTAAATTCATTTCCTCCAATGGTTCACATTTGATTGTGTATTAATGGATTTGTGGCGGACTGAAACAATATCCACGACGAGGACATTTTGATAGGAAACAAGTAAAAGTCTACTCCATGCGAAAGACCAATGAGAACTGTTCTCATTGCTATGACTAGTTTGCCATCCCTTTGGAGCTACAAGTTTTCATCTGACCATCTTAAAGGAATTTGGTGGTGTTTCCCTTGTAAAATCCATGAGAGATTCAACGTACCATTGATTGTAGAATTCATGAGAGATATTCAACGTGCCATTAACTTAGTCCGAAGTTCGTAGTTGCCTAATTTTCCACATTATAGAATGACCTCTTTGAGTTGAATAGGCAAATCATGACCTCTTAGCCTAAGGATTCGTTCGTAATAGTCCTAGCCCTTGTGCTGTTCATGTTTTACCCAATCTTAAGAAAGATGGATCTTGGAGAATGAATTTAGATAGTCAAGCTGTTAACAAAATCATAGTCAAGTATAGTTTTCCCAATCCTCATCTTGAGGTTATGTTAGATGAGCTTGCCTATTCTATTTGGTTTCCTAAGATAGACTAGCACAATAAGTGTCATCAAATTCGAATCTACCAGGGTGATGAGTGGAAAACTATAGTTAAGACTCAGGATGATTTGTATTAGTGATTAGTAATGCCTTTTGGGATGTCTAATGCTTTGACTACTTTTATGCGAGTCATGACTCATGCCTTGTGACCTTATATGGGGGAAGTTCTTGTTGTCTATTTGATGATATCCTCAAATATAGTCTATCTAAAGAAGCACATCTGGATAGTTTAGACAAGTATTTCATTCCCTTTGAGAGGAGAAACTTTACGTGAATCTTAAAAGATGCTATTTCTTGCAATTTCAAGTCCTTTTCTTAGGATTCATCATGTTTGTCAACGGTATTTGAGCGGATCTTGCAAAAGTTTCAGCTATTCGTCAGTGACCTGGACTTAAAGACTTTAATTGAAGCTGGTAGCTTTCATGGTCTAGCTTCCTTTTATAGGAGTTTCATTAAGGGTTTTTTGCACCATTATAACCTCAATCATTGAGTCCATGAAAAAGGGTGAATGGAGTTTCATTGGACTCTTTCAGCTCGTAAATTTTTCTTGGAAGTGAAGAAAAAAATGACCGAGGTGCCAGGGTTGCGACACCTTTCACTCTAAGGTTTTTGAAGTTGCTTGTCTGTCCCAATTTTAGCATGATCCATAATGACCTCGTAGACACTACCCTCGTTCATATTATTTTTCTTATTCGAGATGGATATCTTTTTAGAGGTATCAAACTATGTATTCACACTTGTGTTGGAGAATTTCTATTTTGGTATATATACGGAGGTGTTGTGGTTGACATTTTGGTAGGGATAAAATTGTTGCCCCATTAGAGGATAGGTTTTATTGGCCCTCCCTCAAAAAGGATGTCGCATACAATCTTACAATGTCGCACATGTCAGCTATGGAGAGCACAAAATAGAACACTTGTTTATACACCCTACACTTAGTTGCCTATAGCAGGACATTGTTTTATATTTACCAAGAACTGTCAAGAGTTATGATTCGATTATAGTAGTAAAGGCACACTTTATCCCTTGTTCAAAATCTATTGATGCATCGTATGTCACTAAATTATTTATTCGAAAATTGTCTGCCTACATTGGTTTCCTTCCATCGTTATTTCTGATAAGGATGTCAAGTTTGGCACCACACTCAAATATTCATTTACTTTTCATCCTTAAACAAACAGTCAGATGTAGGTTGTTAACCGTAGTTTAGGTGATTTGCTTAGATGTTTAATCGAGAAAACCGGATATTTAGGATTTTGTCTTACCTTTAGCTGAGTTTGCATATAACAATTTTGTCAATACGTGAACATGTAAGAGCCCTTTTGAGATTGCCAATGGTCTCTTTCCTTGCCAACCAATTGCCCTCGTGCCTTTGCCTACTGATTTTATTCCTGCTGCATCATGAGTACAAGCCTTTGCAGATCATATCTGAGAGTTACACAATGAAATAATAAGAAAAATTTCTAAGGCAAGCTACAAACTTGATAGTAATTCACATCGTAGGCGTGGAGAATTTAAAGTTGGTGATTATGTGAATGTTAGTATTGTTTCATAGCGTTATCCTAAACATGTCGTTATGAAACTGATGCTCGCTCCATGGGCCCCTTGTATTGTACAAAAACTCGGAATTGATGCATATCGCCTAGATTTGCAACCGTATTTAAATATTAATCATGTTTTCAATATAACACACATCCATATTCCTATCGAGGCACTCTTGAGCCTTCAGTATTGCCTTCATCTATTTCTGCAAGTAAAACATATCTTCCAGTGCCATATGCTCGTACACCGACTCCGACATCAGAAGGTGTCATCTTTGAGGTTATTGATGATCACATTGTTGCTTCTAAGGATGTTGACCATCATAGATTTTTGGTTGGATGGCAAGATCTACTGTCTACAGAGGATACATGGATCAAAGAAGAAGAGTTCTGAGATCTCGATTCAAACTTGCTAGACTCCTACTTGAGGCTTAATTTGCTGGTGTCAAGTTCTATCCACCCCATGAGAAATGATGAGAAATAACTAAAAGTCTACTCCAGGTGAAAGGCTAAAGAATAGAACTTGAGTTAATATAGATTTCAATAGTTTTATCATTTAGGAGTTTTGTTTATCAATTGCGAGTTTGTTATTTATTAGTTGTTATCTTTTAGAAAGTCCCTCAGATTTTTTGATCCTTTTTATATAATAAAGGGATGGGGGTTTCATTTTTGTTACAACTTGATTATTATTGAATTAATTACAGATTTCCTCCTCCCTCTTTCTTCTTCATTTCCTCAATTTATATATCTATTACGTTCTACATCACAATCAATCCCCAAGTCAGGATGTCTTTGAGTTTTTATCTTCTTTTTAGTTTTAGCGCCTTCAGCTCTTGCCTTTAAATAGATATTGTGCAGAGATAGAACATATAATATAAAGTCGACACAAACATGAACAAGAACAAGAACAAGAAAAGAAATTTTGCCTTTCACGTTCAGTACCTTGCTGCAGATTGTTATGTTGTAAATTTTTAAATTTAGAAGCTACAAAACCTAGGAGCTCTGATTACTTATTAAAAAAAAAACCTAGGAGCTCAAGCCATTTGTTGTTTGTTAACACAAATACTTCTGATTAATGTAAAATTTGTTCACCTGAGAGAACTAAGAGGTCCTGCCTCCTCTTTATCCGACGCGCAAACCTACTGTTTGCTTCCATCAAAGTTTGCCTGCTGGGGTTAGAAAGTGAACTCTCTACCCTTTGGATTTGTTTCTGACATATATGTCTGTGGTTCAAAATATTTGGTTGTCATTTATTGACTGTAATTTTGCATTATAGGATTGTGAGGAAACTTTTCCATGTCTGTTAGTGAAGTGCTTTCAGCGTCGTTTATAATTTCTCCTCTGAGGACACGTCTTCATCCGTTCGGTCTAACTCGTGTAATTTTGAAATTTCACATTTATAGTTTATATGAACCCAGATATAAGAATCTGTGACATTTAGTTCTATAATGTTTGTATTTAAGAACATCCCAATGAAACATTTAGTAGGGAGAAAGTAGGCATTTTACTTTAACATGACATCCAAATATCCAATAGCCTCTTCCATTTGCCTCCAAATATTTATTTCCAATTTCACATGGCGAGGTATTGTCTTGTCTTGTCTTGATTATGATTATATATTAATTTCTCTTGGTATTGTTAAGCTTCTCACTTCGTTTTCTATTTTTACTTTTTCCGTATGCTTCAAGAAATTATTTCGTGAAAATATTAACTTTTCAATTTATTGTTGGTATATATAAACTGCATCCAGCCATCCACAACCGACAATTCCCCACCCCCACTCCCACCTCTGAAGAGAAAGAAAAAGAATTTTTATTGTATGTAGGATTCTGATTGTCTGCTCTCATCCTCAACCGATGCAGGCTCAAATAGATTTTGATGACAGAAGTAGCTGGGAGTATCTCTTCAAGGATTACTATATAGAACTGAAGTCTAAGCTTAGCCTATCTTCAGTTGAAGTTGCCGATGCTAAGAATCCATGGAAGGGAACAGCTGGCACCATCAAACAAGTGTCATCTGAGGCACACATAGGATCTAATGATGAAGGAGGATCTGGCTCTGATGCTACTGAAAAATTCGAAATCCGTAAATCTAAGAGAAGAAAGCTAAAGAAACGATCAAAATCCCCATCCAAAAAAGAGGAATCAGTAAGTTCAGGTGCAACAGCTGGAAATGAATGCAATTCTGTATCAGACAACACCAAGTGGGCATCTGAAGAGCTTCTTGAATTTGTTTCACACATGAAAAATGGTGACACTTCTGTCCTATCTCAGTTTGCTGTACAAGCTCTCTTGCTTGAATATATCAAAAGAAACAAACTTCGTGACCCTCATCGGAAAAGTCAAATTAGATGTGATACCAGATTTGAAAATCTATTTGGAAAATCACGCGTTGGACATTTCGAGATGTTAAAACTTCTTGAATCTCATTTTCTTATAAACGAGGATTCTCCGATGGATGATATTCAAGGGAGTGTTGTTGACACTGAAAGTGACCAGTTGGACGTTGATGGGAATGTTGACACCCTAACCAAGGGGGTCAAAGTTAGGAAACGTAAAACACATAAAAAAGGTTACAACTGTGCTCCTCAATCTAATGTTGCTGAATATGCAGCAATCGACATGCATAACATTAGCTTAGTTTACCTACGGAGGAAGTTGATGGAGGATCTACTTGGAGATATTGATACGTTTCATGATAAAGTTGTTGGAATGTTTGTGAGGATAAGAATTTCTGGCTGTTTTCAGAAGCAAGATATGTATAGACTAGTGCAAGTTGTAGGTAATCATTTCTAACTTTCCTTTTACAATAACTCTTTAAGATAGTTAGGTTTGTATTTTTTAATCTCTTCAGGGAACTTAAGGTTGGCAATGTTGACCCTGTGCCCCATTTCGTCTGATGTTTCATTGGAAATCACTTTCTAATCATTTTCTAAGCAGGTACAAGTAAAGCTACTGAACCATACAAAATTGGCAGAAGGACATCCGACATTATGCTGGAGATATTAAATCTAAACAAGACAGAGATCATATCAATTGATATTGTCTCAAATCAAGATTTCACTGAGGTGATTGAATTTAACTTTGGAGGAAACTTTTTTTTATTCCCCTTCTAGCATAAAATATCCTTAAAAACGAAGAAACCACCATCTCCCGCACTTCCCCGCCCTTGACCAAAAAAAAGTCCGTGACTTTGTGGACCCTTTTGTTTCAACAAAAGGAACTTCCTTGTGGGTTTGTTTTTGAACCCAGTACACGTGCAACGTTTCAAGTACTAATTAGTAGGAAATAATTGACCAAGCTAAGCTAGGATTCCCTTGTAAGATGTAGTCCAGCTGTCTGCTTATTTTGCTTCGGGAGCCTTGTCAGAGTATGTAAATAATTGAATCTCCTTATAGACTTGAGGTTGATATGCATTTCACTTAAATGCTATTCAAATGGTGGTAAGATTGGACACATTTGATTTCCAGTGGTCAGTTGGAGAAGTGAATCAGCTTTTTATAGGAAATAATGGTATCCACCATAAAGAGTAATGCTAAGTTTCCAATATTGATGCCTGGTTTATACATTTTCTATTTCAGAGTTCTTTTATGATGGCAGTGACACCTCAACATCTGAAATTGGCTGCAAACTAAATTGTCTATCCTTATTGTGTTTATTATAATATCAGTGATGTCTGAAAATAAAATAGTTACAAAAACTTAATTGTATACCTTCACTTTTGATTTTTCAGGAAGAATGCAAGCGGCTTCGCCAGAGTATCAAATGTGGGCTTATCAGCAGGCTGACTGTGGTATTTATACGCTTACCTCCATCTTTCACTTGCTGCTTGTTATTGACATCATAATTAATGATGCTTATTATTGTAGGGTGACATTCTTGAAAAGGCCATGGAAATACAGGCAGCCCGAGTGAATGATGTATGTTATTTCCCCTCATTTTTGGTTGAAAGATATTTGGTTAACCACTAACTGGTGCTACTATTAATTTACACAAAAACAATACTGACTAAATGTTGTCAATGCTATTTTATAACTTGGAAGCAAAAAATTTCGTGAATTGTTAATGATCGTGTACCACTCTAAGTGGTGACCCTTAATTGGTTTGCTGACAATGCATATGTGTGTATGCCATTAACCTTTAGAACTGAATTATTGAGACAAGTTCAAAAGAGGATTTAAATATGTTCTTTGGGAACTGTTTCCTTGAAGCCGCAATGGATTTAAGTGAGACTTTTAATTCTGTTTCCTCCATACAAAGAGAACGTTAGCAGAAATAAGCACATTAGCACTTTTGATGCTTATAAGCTCCTTGAGAGCTTATCTAGGAAATAAAGTGGTACCTGTTTAGGTGAAAGCTCTGATCTTTGAAAGTACATCGCGTGTTGGGAAAAAAAAAGGTGCACGACAAACTCAAAATTTATAAAAGGCTAAATTGGGTGTCATGGCACTTTACCTCTTTGAGGTGGTGTGGGCCTTGAGGTTTTTTAGGCATAAGCCTCAAGACAAACCAATTAAATAAATCAAAAGAATGTAAAAAGTACAAAACTATTCTCATGATGAACTGTAAACCATCTTGAAAATATAAAACAAAATAGATACAAATTTAAAATTTTAACCTGCAAAGAAATATAAGATAGATTAATAAAGTCGCAAATAGTAAGTTTTCAAATTATTAATCTTAATCACCACATTACAAAATTGTAATGTACTAGTAGAAACAACCTAAAGTCTTCCATAATATCACCATAGATATAGTTATCATCAATATATTTGATTACTCTAATCCTCATCATTATCAGTTGCTTCTCATTCTCTGTCATCACTCTCCACTAGAAACTGTGGCTTCCTGCTTCCCCTTCTGTTTAAAGCCAAAAAAAAAAAAAAAAAAAAAAAAAAAAAAAAAAAAAAAAAAA
>CAIGRN010199504.1:0-14505 GCA_903798345.1 Fraxinus anomala | reverse complement strand
AAAAAAAAAAAAAGAAAAAAAGAAAGAAAGAAAAAAAACACAAAAAAACTGTGAAACGTTCTCAAAAATAGCCCAAAAAAGTGAGGCTAGTAATAAAATGTCTAGAGAAGGCAAGGGTTAGTCTTGAGGTGTAAGCTTCATCATTTAGGCTCAAGCCTCTATAAATTGAGGTGTAAGCTTTGACAAATGGCACCAAAGGATTAATTTTCGAGGCGCTCAATGAAAGCCTCGTGTGATGGTAGAGTAATGTGTAAGCCTCGAACAACTTTTTTAAATAATGCAAATTCTATATGCTGTCATACTGATCACAAACCACAGTTATTAACCCAGCCTAACCATCTCAGCCTGGTCAAGGCCCCAGGTTACTGTGGTTATGCGGCTTTTTAACAGTAACATGGTTGGAAACTGTAATCTTAGGGCCAATGTACTGTGAAATATAGTCTGGAACAATTGATACAAGTGTCCAATTATTTAAGAAATTTGTTTGTTTTGGGTTTAAAAGACCTAGAAACTCAAATGAAATATACAGAAAGATGACAAGAAAAATGTAAAGAGAAAGAAGAGTGAAGTTTCTTTTTTATGCCTCAACCACCCTAAGGCTATGCCTGACGTGTATGCACAAGGTAAAGCGAAATCCTCGACTATGGCACTCAAAGTGTAAGCTTTGGGGCTTCTAAAGAATGCCTTGCACAGGTGCCTCAAGGGATCTGCCTTCACCACTTTTGATAACAGTGTCTCCAACTCCTTTTTTCCGTTTTCTTATTTTTAGAGTGCGATGTTTGTGTATTTCCTTTTCATGCATTCTGCAATGACCTATCATGTAACATCCCACAAGAGAATAATTAAACGAAAAGTGGAAGTATGAACAAAAATGTTGGGGAAGGGAAGAGAAAGGAAAGAAATAGTTCCACATTTATATACTATAGGCTCATTTGCACGTACTGATTTTCTTTGCTATTGAAGTTTCTGAATGATTTCTTGGATTTTGGATGCTAACTGAAATTTGAGGGTTTATGCATTCATTTTTTTGAGGTTGGTGCTCCTTTCTTGATATGTGATGCACATTTTCTTTTCAGTTGATAATTTTAGTATATAGCTGTGACAATAGTATTTATTTATGTATATGCCTTCTTTTATTTCCTGTTTTCTTATTTCATTATTGTGCTGTGCAGTGGCTGGAATCCGAGATTTTGCGGCTTGGACATCTTCGTGATAGAGCAAGTGATTTAGGGCGTAGGAAGGAATATCCTTTCTCCCTTAATTTTATTAACTTAAGTTTATAGTTTTATATTTCTCTGGAACAATAGATTATGCATTTGCTTGGTCTTTCAGAAGTTTGGATCTGTTGCTAGCAGTTCAATGGATAATTACTCCCCTTTGTTTGTATATATGATATGTCAACGTGGTGCTATTTGATTTTGTGACCAAGGTTCTTTCATGATTTCATATACACCCCAGAACATAAATTTCGTATATATGCTCCTGTTTGAACCCCATTTTTGTCTGAAAATATATTTTGGAATAATGATTTCTTGAAGAATGTGCTGTTAAAAAATAAGGAATAGTTTTCGATTTACGTGTAAAATTATTTTATGGGAGAATGTGTGGTGAGTTTTGAAAAAATGAGTTTTTGAAAATATGGGGGCCAAACATAGGCTATACAAATATTCCTCTGACATCAATCTTTACAACCGTAAAGCCTATAACTGAATTCCAAGAATGAAGTGAACGGCTTAATCAGAGATTCCATCTAAAGAAACGTTGCTAAAAGTGTGCTTCATAGTTTCCCATTACAGTGTTTGATTACTTCCATGCAAAATGATGTCATCTATGTGACTTGCAATTTATTCAGGGCTTTGTTTTTTATTTTTTAAACAATTTCGTATTGTTTGCAAAGCTTGTTACCTTGGGCATCGCCTGATGTTGTTGGAATGTCTGATGCTGAATGCCACTTCTATACGTGAAGCATGGAAATCATTTTCAAGTGGAAATGATGTAAATTGGCAGTTTTGCAATTTTGTCTTGTTTTACCACAATAGGAGCGCTAAAATTCTCTCATCTGGGGTAAAATAAGAGATGTTTTTTCAACTTCTTGTTAGGATTTCAAAATTTAAAGGACATTAGCACATTATGCATATGAAGATTGAAGCTAAGCAGATCGTTCTTTGGGTAACAGTTGATGTCGTAGAACGTTGACTATTGTGAATAATGATGTATAGGTTTGGTCGCAATCATCATTTGATGTGGCTTGACCTTCTATGTTCATTCTGACTTTGTTCTTATCTGTAGAAATTTAAGTTATCCTTGACAGATTTTCACGCTTAGAGAATGTGTGGAGAAATTACAGCTTTTGAAGACCCCTGATGAGCGTCAACGTAGACTAGAGGAAATTCCTAAAATACACGCAGATCCAAAAATGGATCCAAGCTACGAGTCTGATGATGATGGCAGTGAAACTGATGAAAGTCCAAGAGGTTACATTTTTTTTTTTTTTCCCCCTACCTTTCTAATTTTCTATCTTTTGAAAGTAATGATTATGGAGTTCTAATTATAAACATTACATGGGCTCCAGATGCTTACATCGGTTCCAGAGGTTCTGATTTTAGTAGGAGAGAAAGGGGACCAATCTCTCCTGGAAGTGATTATTCTGCAGTAGATTCTTGGAGTGGTGGTGGGAGTAATTCTACAAAGACCTGGGAATTAAGCAGAAATCTGTCTGGTAAAAATATTTCAACCGATGCTATACAAATTATTGAGACAGTGAACGAAAATTCATGGAATCAAGGAACAGAAAAAGACGCATGCGCCCAACAATCTAACTATTTGGAGAAGCCGAGTTCAAATGCTAATTCTGGTTCAACAAATTCTGAATCTGTTGAACGAAATGTCCTAGTTTCTGCCGTTTCATCGCTCAATTCCTCAACACCTCTCTCTGCTGGGAAAGTAGAAACTTCTGCTGTCAAGATCAATGAAACCGAAAAGGTGTGGCTTTATCAAGATCCTTCTGGAAAAGTACAAGGACCATTTTCCATAGTGCAGTTGCGTAAATGGAGCAATACAGGGTATTTCCCCGCAGAGCTAAGAATTTGGAGAACTGCAGAAAAGCAAGACGACTCTATACGTCTGACTGATGCTTTGGCAGGGAAGTGTCAGAAAGACTTACCAGAAGTTGGCAATAAACTGCATAATCCTCATATTTCATCTGATCATTCTGCTAAGACTCTTGAAACTTCCTTACACCAGGATATGAAGAGATTGATTGCTGAACAAAAGCCTGTGCAGAACCCTAATCTCTCTACTGATAGAAGTTTTGGAAATGATTCATCAAACCTTCCATCGCCTACCTTGAAACAAAGTAATGGAGGTCGGACTGGAGAAGGGGGCTCTCTCCCAGTTGAAACTCAACATCCCACTCTCAATGCAGTGCTCACGTCACCTGCTGCAGCATTGTCACAGCTCAGGACTGATTCTTCTGCTGCTTCTTCAGTACTTAGCTCTTTGGCTGCTTCTAGCCCAGCACCTAAACCTGAACAAGGTGGCCTAATATCTGGAGATTTTAGTCAAACCCCCAAGTCAACTATGACTAGTGAACCACATGCAGTACAGATGCATGGGCATATGCCTACCACACAAAATATGACCGTCCAGGCAGTTCAATCTGTTATTAATCGAGACCATCAACTTGAATCTCATGGTTTGGATAGTGCTCCTAGTCAGAAGGTGGAGCCCAATGCGTTTATTCCACAGTCTGTACAACACCAAGCTCATGGTTGGGGTGGCATTATGTCCACTGTTAAGAATTCTGCTGGAAATTCCTCAAATTCAGGTTCCGCAGTTATTCCTCAACCTGATTTTTGGCGACCTCCAACTTCTGGCATTCAATCCAACTTGCAGTCCCCTGGGATGGCAAATGCCCCTTGGGCTGAAAATCCAAACCCTGTCTGGGGTACAATGCAAGCAAATCCTAATACAGACTGGGGGACTCAAACACCAGGAAGTATGAACATGAATTGGGTACCTGTTCAAATTCAGCCCACTGGAAATGCAACTTCTGATTGGGCGGTTCCTGCTGGAAATTCTGGAGCTACTGTTCAAGGGCCCGTGTCTGGAAATGTACATCCTGGTTGGGTTGCAACTCCGACTTGGGGTGCTCCAAATGGCAATACAGGAACAGCAGCTCAACTTCAAGTGCCCGTACCTGGATGGGGTCCACCAGCAGGAATAAAAGCACCAGTGGGAATGGGAGCTCCTGTTCAGGGGCCACCACCAGGAATCGGAGCTCCTGTTCAGGTGCCACCACCAGGAAATGGAGCTCCTGTTCAGGGGCCACCACCACCTGGAGTCGGAGCTCCTCTTCAAGGGCCACCACAACGAAATTCAAATCCAGGTTGGTGTGTGCCAGCTGGGGCCCAGGGTATGTGGGGTGGCCAACAAAACCCCAATGGGGGTCCATTCTCAGGTGGTTTTAGTGGCGGAAGGCCTTGGAACGGACAGTCGTCTTTCGGCAGAGGGGGGCCTAGACCTTTTAACAGGAGGCAGAAAGTATGTCCATACAATGGAAATGGGCGATGCAGGAAAGGGGCATATTGTGATTATATACATACCTAACTGAAAATTTCCAGTTTGAGTCCATGGATGATTTTGTACAATCATTCCATGCTAACATTTTGACCTCTTCTTATACTTTTATCCAAATCTCTAGGAAAACGTTGAATTCTTATTTAACGATGCTTTGTTTTTGGGGGTTTTGGACTTTTTGGTTTTCTGCTTGTAGCGTCAACTAACAAATTGGCTTTTATATGACCAAGACAACCAATGACGTGTTTAATTAATAGTATTGAATTATATTGGACAACATATTATACAATACTTAGCTATTTTTTCTTTTGTCCAGTGTTGTACATTCTACCCCTCCAAATAAATTACAAGGGTTCGTTTGATTGCAATAGTGAAATTTGGGTGGAAAGAAAATGAATTTCAAGGAATTGAATTGTCTAGAATTGTTTTTCTGAGAATTGTCAATTAATTGTGTTTGATTAGTAAATTTTTCATGTGGAAAATATTGAAATTTTGGATTTTTTGGTATTCGTTTGTCTTTATTTTACATGAAAATTGTCCATTAAAGGGATATAATTTGTTACAATTAGGGATATAATTTGTTTAAAAAAAAAATTAACTGGAAAACCAAATCCCACCAAATTGGTGAAAATTAATTTTTCAAAAAAGCAAGGAATTGGAACCGTGTGAAGGAAAAAATGGAAAATGAACTGCCAAGAAAATTATGCCAATCAAACATTGCAAATAGTGGAAGATGGAATTTTATTTTCAAGTTCTATGGAATTCTTGCCAAATCAAACAGCCCTAATTGTAGTAGTTTGTGGATCAAGATCCACAATGTTCTTATTTGGAGTCAGGTCGACTGTGTGATAGATGATTCAACTTCTTGGAGAGCCATTAATGCATGAAATTTGACCTAGTTTCGAGGCTATAAATACATACTTTCATCCATCATTCAAAGGGGTAGCTTGTACATAGAAAATACATATTTCTTGCAAGCATTGAAAAGGTTTTTTCACACGGAATCTATCAATATCAATTTCATAATCTATTGCTTGGGTTGAAGAAGAAGAAAATATTCAAGGAGATTGATCAAGAACCATAGAAGAGATTTAAGATTGGTCTCCATCTTCTTCCCAAACTTAAATTCTTGGTGATGTTGTATTGATCAAGTCGTATTTTTGTATTTTTGTGATGCTTGGCTAGTTGTATGGATGTTAGGATAACATTGAACGCTATATTTTGATATTAAATTCCATATTTTGACACCTAATTCTTATTTGGTTAGAATATTTGTTCTAGTTTTAATGATTTTCAATTACATGGCCAATTATTGACATGTTGTTTCTATTGTGATTTGGCAGAAAAATGGGAAAGACAGCACGTGGTAACAATTATTGTAAAATCCTATAAACGTTAGGAATAATTGTCTATACTTTACATGATCTCATTGAATGTTCTTATGATTTAATCAGTGTTCTGAAAAGCATAAAGTGCTACTAAGCGTAGATGTCAAGTTTCGAGCTTTACGAGCATAGGTGTAAAAAACGTTTTCTTATTTTTAATATTATTTTAAAATTTTAATCATTCTAAAAATCATTTAATAATTAAAATAATATGGACCAAATATCTAAAATTATAAAATACTATATTTACTTAATAATTTCCTATCATTAGTCAATTATATAATTGTAAGGACGAGTTTAAATACATAAACACATAAAATTTAAATTGACAAATGTTTTCAAAAATTTCATATGGGGTCCCCGGACATTCATGCCTATATCGATTGGGTCCCTATTCTTAATTTTTTGATGATCACATGCACGAAAATGTTACAAAATGGATGCACATGGATCCTTTTGGTTGAATTATATCCAAATCCTTAAAGAGTCGTGCAAGTCCTAACAATTAAAATGAACAACGTTTCCAAATTAGTGTCATCTTACTAAATAGGAAAATTTGCACTTGGGGTCCCCAAAATATTCATGCCAATATCACTTGAATCACCACTCTTAATTTTTTGATTATCACATCCACAAACTTACCTAGTGGTGAAATTTTATTAAAAGATTATACACCAGTGTTATTAAACTAGACTAGGATCGATCGATCGAGTCAAAAACTCAGCGACTCGGGCAAACCATTTGATCTCAATATAAGTGACCTAGTCAAAATCGAGTCAACTAGCAGTTTTTATAAAGTGTCGGCCCCGTTGATCGAATTTCAAATTTCTCTTTAAAGTTTTTGGGCCAAGGAATTGAACTCTGAATCTCTAAGAAAATGAATGTCTCCTTACTACTGGAACATAGAATAGTATTTTTACTTTTGTGCAATAATCTATATGTATCCAAGAATCATTTTTAGTTATCTCAAAATATATTTGAGTTAATTGTTCAAACAGTTACTAAACTTATGTCCATGTCTCTTCGATTGCTCAATAAAGTTTTAGATATCGAGTTTTGACCACTAAATTTATCAAAATTTTGAACATTGCTCACTGACATAACATACATCACACAACTCTAATAGAATTGGTGATATGGCAAACGAAATGCGTAGGTAGCACCCTGATGCTGGACACCAAATTACTACGTAAGAAAAGAAATATTTGATTGCTCACTGTACTTTAAAAGATATCTTCGATTGCTCACTATACTTTTAAAGGTGTCTTTAATTGCTATTAATGTAAATTATGGATTTTTTAAAAATGAATGTCATTCATATTTCTGTTAAAATAAGTAATCGGAATCGTTAATATTTTATTATTGTTAATGTAGATTATTGATCAAATATGAAAAGAACCGTAACAAAACTCAAGTATATTATAAAATATATTGAAACATTCCCTTGTAATATGTTGCAAAATTATTTATTTGTATGAAAGTGATACTTGGAACAATATTCCTAAATTTCCCAAAAAGGTTGGAGTCAGTTATACAAGTTTAGTGGTCAAAACTCGACCACCTTAAAATATAGTGAGCTATCAAGAACATCTTAAAAAATATATTGAGCAATCAAATACGTCTTGTCTTACATGGCAATTTTGTGTCTAGCGTCAAGGTGCCACACATATGCATTTTGTTTGCCATATCACCAATTTTGTTAGAGTTGTGTAATAGATGTCATGCCAGTGAGTAGCGTTCAACATTTTGATAAGTTTAATGGTCAAAACTCGACACATGAAACTTTAATAAGCAATCGAAGACATTGACATAAGTTGAATGATTATTGAGACAATTAACTTAATATTTTGAAAAAATATATATAGTACAACATTTTACTTTATTGTATATACTTATTATGTATTGAAAGATTAATTTTATTTAAGATTAATTGAACATCTAAAACAATTTATAATTTAAAAATATATAAATAATTAGTGACAAATAATTTAAAAACTTTAATTTTATCTTAAAGAAAAAATTTTATACTTCAAAAAACATTTTATAATTTTCAAGCAACGATCTACTGGTCTGATGAGTAACTCGAGATCAAGTACTTCAATTGGATCGATACCCGAGTCAGATCTAATAATTATGCTTGTTGACGTAAAAAATAGTAATCGTAATTCTTGGCCAACTTTAAGAGAAAAAATGTGTATTTATTGATAATTGCCTCTTAAGCTAAGCACGTAATCATTTTACGAAGAGATTTGTAGAAAATAAAAGTGTATTTTACTAAGTCGTGAGGTAGGCCGAGATCTCCCTTTGGAAGGGACCATTTTGCCCTTATTTATAGGGAGAATAAGCTCCTCATTGACCGACTTAAGTCTTGTCGATTACATCTACAATGTCAATCTTGGGAGGTGTGCCAATGATATTTTTTTGATTGGTTATTAAGGTCGGCTACCATCAGGTTATTATAATGTTGGCCCTATTTCCTAGTTAAAGAATGATGAGTCGACATCAGGTAAAGAGCCCTTGCAGCTGATTGGTGAAAATGGGAAGTGCGACATCATTATTGCCAGATGTCCCTCATTGGTTGGTGAGCTAGGTGGTAGTAGCATGGTAGAGAATATGTAATTATTATGTTTTCTGGAATTACAGCAGTCATTAGACTGAACTTAACCCAGGGGTTCGACCCAAACTTTCGAGAGTGAGCTTGGTGCTTTGAAGATTTTATATTTAACCGAGGTCGGAGTTCGGACTCCAACAGTTATCCCCCAAGGTCTGTACTTCACCCGAGTGGTAGACTGGCCTTTAATGCAGCTAAAATGTTTCCCAAAATTTGTCATCATTGTAGCAATAAATTTAGTTGACAAGTGTCGTTAGATCAATGGGAAAGTTATCCATTAACTCTCTGGCTTCTTTTACAAGTTTTGTGTCGAAACTATATAGTTTTACTCCTTGAATTTGGGCCTTTCATTTTCCCTCTTTTCCTGGATCTGATCGTTGGCAAGGTCACCCATTGGTCTACCCATCTCTTATAAATATCTCCTTTCACTTTTACTTTTACACCTTTTGCTCTCAAGTTTTAGACTATAGCTGTCAAATCTTTCTCCCAAGCTTTTGTTTTTCCTGAGTGAGGTTGTCTTCATCCCAGGAACAAAACAGTACCCTTTTCTCTCTAGTTTTTATCACTTTGATTTTTTACATGAGTCCAGACGAATTGAGGATTCATTCTTAGGGTAACCAACAAGAAGAATCAACCCCTCCCACCCCACTCCGTCCCCTTCCTCTAGTTTGGACTGCTAAGAAGTACTTAATGCAATACCTATCTTAATAGCTAACCCTGGGAACTCAGGTCGGCCTATAAGAATGAAACAGGACCCTGATGGGATCGAGGGTTGGGAGGAGGAGGTAAGATCTCATAGTAAGGAGGAAGATTCATCTGAGTAGGGAGCCCAATCTTATAGGTCGGTAGTAACGGGAGATATGTTAGCGAGTCGGCGAGGTAAATATCGTATACGAGCTCAGTAGAAATGATACTTCCCGACCCATCTGATTGAGCTAGTGACCCTTCGATTGGATGTATAGCCCTTAAGTCAACCATTCTCAATGCTGGCCTTAGACTTCCCTTTCCTAAGGTCATTCTCAAATTCTTTGCTTTCTGGGAAATAGCCCCCACCCAGTTATGCCCTAATAGGTGGAGGACATTCATTGCCACTTTAATTTTATGGAATAAAATTAGGCCATCTCGACAACACAGTAGAGCAGTTCAATTGTTTGTTCACCTTTAAGGAAGATGGGAAGAATACAGAGTAGTGGTATGCGAGTGTCCGACCTAGGACTAGGGGGTCGTTGTCCTCTGGAATGATTTTCACAAACCCTTTAGTGCATCTCCTGTAAGGCGTAAAGTGCCTCTTCCTCATTTACACATCTTAGCAAAGGGGTCGAGTATCCTCACTTATAGAGGATATTGTCGATTAAGGATCTTCCAACCAGGTAGGCTTGGGGTCTACCATCATGGATATTGCTTCTACTCTTTTGATAGCGGCGTATGAAATTTTTGCCACAGAAATGCTGTCAAACTCTTCTTTTCCTTCGCTTGTAGCCAATCGAGCTAAGGCATCAGCGTTACCATTCTGAGTTCGGGGGATTTGTTTGAATTGGATGGTTAAAAAAATTTCGAATTCCTTCTTGACAACTTGGATATAGTTGTTCATCCTCTCTTTCGTTGCTTGGTAGGTTTTATTGACTTGATTGATTGTTGGTTGTAAGTCACTGTGAACTACTAAGCTGGGAATTTTTAACCCTTTGGCCATCCTTACTCCGACTAGCAATACTTCATATTCGGCTTCATCGTTGGAGGCTTTGAAGTCAAATGAGAGGGCGTGGCAAAATAGGTGTCGATCAGGACTGATCAAGACCATTCCCACTCCTGACCAAGCTATAGTGGAAGAACCGTCCACGAAAAGCTCCCAAGAAACGTCTTGTGGGAGGTCTTACCATGGCTCAATGCTGAACTTTGCCACAAAGTTAGCTAGAGCTTGACCTTTTATAGAAGTGTGAGGCTTGTATCTTATGTCGAACTGGTTGAGCTCAACAACCCATTTGACTATCCGACCTAAGGTGTCAAGTTTTTGCAAGGTTTGCTTCAAAGGGTAATTAGTCAGAATATCAGTGGGATGTTCTAGAAACTATAACCTTAATTTTCTGGCTGCCATGATAGCAGCGTAGGCCAATTTCTCTAAATGGGAGTAGCTCAGCTCGGCTTTATAAAGAGCTTTGCTGACGTAGTAGATGGGATGTCATATCCCTTATTCCTTCCTAGGTAGGACAACACTAATCGCATGATCAAATACGACAAGGTACAACACTAAAGTTTTGCCCATTTTGGGCTTCGACAGTTCTTGTGGTTGAGCTAACTACTTTTTCAATCCTTCGAAGGCAATTTAGCTTTCATGAGTCTATTTAAATCTCTTTCCTCCTCGCAGTATATTGAAGAATGGTTTGCACCAATCCATTGATTTTGACACAAAATGACTATGGGCAGCTATTTTCCCAGTGAGGCTTTGAACCTCTTTGGGTCGTACCGATGCTTTAATTTCTAAATTTCATTCGATCATCTGACGATTTACCAAATAGCCTAAGAATTTTCTGGAGCCCACATCAAAGGCACATTTGTGCGGATTTAGCTTCATCTTGTATTTTCTCAAGATCTCGAACATTTCACCAAAGTGTCACCGTGGTCTATGGATTATTACTTTTGACTCATATGCTGTCAATATATACTTCCATGGTATTGCCGATTTGTTTGGCAAACATGGAATTCACAAGGCATTGATACGTAGCTTCAGCATTCTTGAGACCAAAAGACATCATTTTATTAAAGTAGAGATCTCGATCAGTGATAAATGAGGTATGTTCCTGGTCCAACTCATACATGGGATTTAGTTATATCCCGAATAGGCATCCATAAAGTTGAGTAATTCATGTCCAGTCGTGGCGTCGAACATCGAATCTATCCTTGGCAACGGAAAGCTATGTTTCAAGTATGCTTTTTGGGGTAAGTGAAGTTTATACATACTATCCGATTTCCATTATTTTTCTGCACGAGTACGGGATTAGCAATCCACTTAGGGTATCTAACTTCGTGAATGAACCCATTATGGGGCAATTTTTGCACTTATTTGTTTAGGGCTTCATACCTTTATGGGTTTAGAGGACAACGTTATTGCTGCTTTAGTCTATGGCAAGCAACCGTGGGGTCAATTCCCTCCATATTCTCATGACTCCAAGCGAAGATGACAAGATTTTGTAGGAGAAACTCTAGTAACTGACTCCTGATCGGTGGTCGGAGTTCATGGCCAATTTTGACTTTCCTTGGTGGATCGTCCTGACTTACTGGCACTTTATCCAGTTCTCTATAGGTTTCCCACAATTAATTTTCAAGTGTGGATCTAGGGAGCCGAGGTCCAATATGGACGAGTACGCCATATACATGCCTAAGGGAGTGTGTGTATTCTTCCTAATTGGGTAGATCTTCATTTGGCACTTGTCGGCAACTTCTCTATTTCCCTTTATATCTCCTACACCATAATGCATGGGAAATTTAAGCGAGTAATAGTATGTGGACACGACTTCTTTAAGGTTGAACAAGAGGGGTCGCCCCATGATAGCATCATCAAACGAGGTGGAATCAAACACCATGAACTTGGTGTTCAATTTAGTTCGGCGAAGACTTTTGCCAACCTCAATAGTGAGCTTAATCAGCCCTTTTGCCTTGGTGAAAGCTCCATTTAGTCGTAAAACCACATTTGAGTAAGGTCGTAAGAAATGTAGCGTGATTCCATCAATTTCAAGGTGTTGGTATAGAGTATGTTGAGACCACTCCCAGTGTCAACCAAGACTTCGAGGATGGTGACTCCAGTTATGGGCAGTGAGATTGCCGGACTCTAGGATAGGGATGAGGGTCTTTTTCTTTATCATTAAATGATAGGTGATCATCCATTAGGTCAACTAATTTATTCTTTATTTCAATCAATCACGTCGACGGTTGAATGTGGAATTCAAAAGGCTGATTAATTAATTTATTATCAAAATTAATGAATTGTTTATAACACTTTCAAATTCCAAGAAAAATCGTACATGAAGTGAGGTTACTTTTATAATTTTATATATAGGAAATTTTCTTTTATTAATAAAATATATGATTTAGAAGACTTTTCTTTATGTAAAAATAACTCAGATATAGCTAGTATAAAATTATTTCTCCTTGAACCCAATTTATGTTATTTAGTACAAGTAATAAAATGAGTATAATATTGATATATCTTATCAACTTTTATGATAATTAAATATTCTACCGAAATAAAATATATGATAAATTTTATAAAATACACATAAGAAAATAAATCATTTTTGCAAATAAGTGGGTTAAGCTAATCATTTTAACTTTTGGACTTTGGTGTGATGACAATATTAGACATGGACTATTCCACTTGCTAAATGACCAACATTAAATTTAGGCCCATGTGAAATGATAAATAAAAATTCGGGGTGTTACATCACATTCCTCTTAAAATAGTTTTGTCCTCGAAATTATCTTATTTAGCCCCTGTTTGGCACCCATTATTTTTCATTATTTGAGATTATATTTTTTGAAATTGTGTTTTTTTAAGAATATGTTGTTAAAAATGAAGAAACTATTTTGAGTTTAAGTGTAATATTATTTTATTGAAAAATGTATGATTGATAAGAAGAGAGAAAAAAATAAATTATAATTTTAATGTGGGCCAAACGGGGCTTTGTCGAAAAGTTCTGGATACTTAGCTTTTATTTCCTCTTCTTTCTCCCGAGTAGCCTTTTCGACTCCGTTATTTTTCCATTGAACCTTAACCAAGGTAACTTCTTTATCTCTTAATGCACGTACTTTCCTTTCAATAATCTCCAAAGGGACCTCTTCGTACGTCAAATCCTTCAGTACTTCCAATGAGTTGTAGCTTATTACATGCTCGGGATCATGCACATACTTTTCAAGCATTAATACGTGGAATACATTATGCACTACTGGTAGTCCAAGTGGCAATGCTAGACGGTACGCCACATTCCCAATTTTGTCTAGAATTTCAAAATGACCTATAAATCGAGGTCTTAACTTTCCCTTCTTTCCAAATCTAAGAACCCCTTTTATTTGTGCAACTTTTAGACATAATTTCTCACCGACTTCAAATTCTACCGACTTCAAATTCTACCTACTTCCTTCGTTGAACTGCATAGCTTTTCTGTCTATCTTGAACAGATTTTATTATGTCTCTAATTTTATCAGTTGCTTGCACTATCCTTGGAATAATTTATAGACCCAAAATTTGATTTTCTCTGACTTCATCCTAATGAACTAGGGATCTACGTCTTATACCATAGAGGGCTTCATAAGGAGCCATGTCAATAGTAACATGAAAGCTATTATTACATGCAAACTCCACTAATGATAGGTGTGATTTCCAACTACCTCCTAAATCCAAAACACATGCTCGAAGTATGTTTTCTAAAATCTGAATAGTCCTTTCAGACTATCCATCAAATTGAGGATGTAGGCAGTGCTGAAATTTAACTTTGTACCCATAGTTCCTTACATGCTCCTCCAAAATTCAAAAGTAACCTGGGATTTCGATCTTAGACGATAAATGCTGGAACTCTATGCAGCCTAACAATTTCCTTAACATATAATTGAGCAAACTAATCCATACTGTAGTTCATTCTTACTGGAAAGAAATGAGCTAATTTTGTCAACCTCTCTACAATTACCCTGATGACATCGTGTCCTTTCGTTGACTTCGAAAAATCCATGGCTATTTGTTCCCATTTTCACTCTGAATTTTCCAATAGATTTAATGGTCTTATGGCAGTTGTTGTTCTGCTTTAACTTGCTGATATATCATATATTTCTCAAAGAACAGACCAATTCCCATTTTCATGTTCTTCTACAAAAATATATTGTGAATATCATGATATATTTTTGTACCATTGGTGTAATATCCTAAATTTCACATTACATTTGGCC
>CAIGRN010199499.1:0-14837 GCA_903798345.1 Fraxinus anomala | reverse complement strand
CAAACAATAAAGATCAAATAACCTAGAAATGTGTTACTTAGCCCAAAAATCGAAATAACCAACAATAAATTCTATGGTCTATGGGAAAACATGATAGGATGGTGATACCTTATAATTTGAAACGTGCCTAAGTATAATGCAAACTAATCAAAATAAATTTATATACAATGCAGTACATAAAACAACATAAATAAAACGGTTAGAAAATTGGATTGCCTCCCAACAAGCGCTTTTTTATAGTTTTTAGCTAGACTGTATGAATAAATTGGTCTGGTGGCTCATGTTAGAATCTTGTAACTTTACACTCCTTACAATTTCCAGCCTTGCATCCTCTTTTTGCCTCCTCAAACTTTGAGCTCTATATTCTCCACTCGAATAAGGCTCCATAGACGTTTAGGTTTTATCCCATTCGAACCTTGATGAACTTCTTCAGCAATAGATTTGGCTTCCTCTAGAACTGATGGTTGATTGGGTGGATTTTATAGTTTAAAGATCTCATGAGCATCCTCCACCTTCACAATCAGCTCACCCTTATCAATGTTGATCAAAGTTCGGCTTGTTACTAAAAAGGGTTGACCTAAAATAATTGGCATATCATGGTCGTCTTTGAGGTTCGTGACAAGGAAGTCCGTCGGGAATATCAGCTTCCCAATCTTGTTGAGCATATCCTCAACCTTACCCCATGGGTATCTAATGCTCATTTCTGCCAGTTGCAACGTTACATTCGATCATTTGACTTCTTCAATTCCTAGTTTCCTAAAAGTAGACAAATGCATTAAATCTGCACTTGCACATGTATCACATAAAACATTAAAATGAAATTATTTACCTAGTGAAATAGGTAAAGTGAAACTCCCCGAGTCCTTTAGTTTTGGTGGCAATTTATTTTGCATTTGCAGCCTTGCACTGCTCTCCTCGATCAATGTCATTTCTTCTCAGTCTGGAAGTATTCTTTTTTTAGATATCAAGTCCTTCATGAACTTTGTATACATCGGGATATGTCGAATTGCATCGATGGATGGGATGTCGATATGGATCTTTTTCAGCATATCCAGGGATTTCTGAAATTGATCATCGAACTTTCTTTTTTGCAGTCTTTGTGGAAACAGTAGTGGTGGTACAAATTCTTTAGTAGGAATGATTTCCTTTACCTTTGGATCTTCTAATGCTCTTTCTGTCTCTACTTCTTTGTTCTACTAAGATTCCTTCAATTGCTCCCCAACCGTCTTTAAAGTATCTTTTTGTAGTCCGAATTAACTATTGAATTTGCAATTTTGTCCTAAACTTGGAATTTTACCACTTTTGACCATTTTTCGCTTCTTTCTTTCGATTCTTCATTCAACTATTGAGTTTTACTTATATAACATAAAATACAACAATTTAGGATAGATTTCGTCAGAAGAACTATCAAATAATGCTATTTTAGACTCTGAATAGGTGTATAAATACACTTATAAAATATGGGAAAATTTTTGAATTTTTACTTTTCGTGTGTTTTTGAGTGTTTGTTATTCGTTATTGCTTTAATATATAATAAAAAATTTGAAAAATTTAAACAAATTTTTTTTTCTTGTTATAGGTAGTGTGCTTGTGTGGGCTAGATAATCTTACCGGTAATGATGATTAAATTTGAGATTTAATATTGATTATGAACTGTGAATATGATGCATGCTAGACTGAATGAAACTTAATCTTGCAAAATTGATATTGTACGTGCACTGGAATTAAGTTGACAGTGTGATGTTATAAGTTGATTCATATAATTGATTGATTGATATAGTTGGACATATATGTTTTACTCAAATCAAACTATATTACTTATCCTTAGATTGAATTTCACACGGTTTGGGGGTGATTTTACTGTTGTAGGAAGATACTGATGTGGACATGGATTTTATGTGTAAAAAATTTTGTGTGGATTGTTTTAGATTTATGGGATAAAATTGGACGAAAATCTTAAGTTAGAGGTCGGTTTGCTTGAAGATATGTTTAATGAGGGGTATTGCACTAATTAGGATAGAAAAATATATAAAATACATATTTTCATAGATTTTATGACTCGAGTTATTAAGTCTGTTAGGATATTTACAACTTGATGCCACTTGAACTAGAGAGGGTGATGATACTAATGAAAAATTCAACCTTAGATTACACACTAGGAAAAAAGTGAAAAAAGAACAAGTTTGGGGGTGTGAATCATCAGGAGATGAAAGTATATATTTGACCACAAATGGTCGTGAATTGAAATAACTTGTAAATTCATGATTGTCTATATAATTCTTCACACATACAAACGTCAGTTTTACATTGGAAGAGTGAATATTGGTTTGGAATTGTGACGTCGAAACAGTTTGTAGATTTAGTACTGTAATTTCAAATACTAAGATAAAAAGTTAGATTGTCTAACCAAATATTTTTTGCATGTTTGTGTGTTTGTTGTTATTTAGGTTATAATTTTGTTTAAGGACAAACAAATGTTTAAGTTGTGGCTATTTGATAAGTGCATTTTATACACTTATTCGGGGGTCTAAAATTGCGATATCTGATAGTTTTTCTGACAAAATATATCCTAAATTATTTTATTTTATGTTATATAGGTAAAACTCAATGGTTGAACAATGAATCAAAAGAAAGAAGTGAAAATTAGTGAAAAATGACAAAATCTAAAGTTTGAGGATAAATTGAAAATTCAATAGTTGATTCGGACTACAAGAAAATACGTTGAAGATTGTTAGGAAATAATTGGATGGAATTAGAACTAAAAAAATAATGAAATATGATCACAATTAATTTCCAATCGAACAATTTATATTCCAAATTTCTAATCGAAGATTGAAACCAATTTTTGGTTCAGTAAACGTTCGAACTGAAAAAATTATATTTCTAGTAAAGTTGTATATCTTTGAGTTAGATTTCCAACGCACATTGAATCACCTCAATCAGATATTGGAAGAGAAAGTTATGGACAAATTACTGACTGCTATGCATAGACCACGCGAAGATAACTTTCCTTATTCGATTGGAACTCTTTTGAAAGTCAATTTGGACGTGATTTTCAATCAATTTTCGACTCCTACAAATGCTTAAAAATAGAATATGTATGAGAGACATTTCATATATATATATATATATATATATATATATATATATATATATTACTCTAATATTCATCAATTATTATCATTAAATGAGGAAAATTCATAGTTTTTATGAGATGATTAAAGAGAACTTGCAAGAATTCAATCAAGTGAAGATTCAAACCTAATTTTTGGGCAAAGACAAGAAGGCGCAAGTAAAGATTTATCAAGAAACCATTGAAGAGATTCAAGATTTCAAGATTTATCTTCATTTTCTCAATTATCAAAAATTCGAGTGATGTATTTTCACTTAAATACGATTTTTTTGTAATTTCAATATTTTAGGCTCATTTTATACATTATTAGGATATATATATTGTGTATGAACTTAGCTTGAATAATGTGATTCATATCCAATGATGATATATTGTTTATCTAGAATCAAAATTTAAATCATTTCGTGTTAATACTCGAATTTTAAATCATTGCATGAGTTCATTATTTTATACTTTTTGATCAATTGACAAGAATTCATCTTTATTGCACTTATGGTCAATTTTGAAATTAGTTGTATAAGTTAGCTACTTTAGAATATTTTAAGACCGTAGTATATTGATATATATTACATTAATCATCCAAGTTGGAACCATATGGAAAACTCATTTAGAATAAGTTTGAGGTTGATTAGATCCATAAAAATCAATACCATTATCACTCGATTATTCTTCACTCTAATCTGCACATGGTTCAATAAAGACATTGCACTAGTCCAAGAAGAAAGATCTAAAAGTGTAGGAAGAGGTGGCTTGCATCGATCATCATGCCAAAATCAGACATCAATATTGATCGGTGCTATCACCCTATATTGTAGGAAAGAAATTATAAAAATAAGCAGTTCGACGTAAATATCATCAATGTTTGAGCAAAATAACCACCTATGATTGAGAAAGAAAATTGTAAAATTAAGAAAGCAAATTGAGGGATGTGAAAATATATTGACATACTTGGGATTTGGTATTATTTGAGAAAAATGTACTTTGGGAGTTGAAGTCATACCTTGACTCAAATTGCATCGATGGAATTGAGAATGATCAAAACACACACACTCAAAAGTTCAATATATACAATATGTAAAGTTTGTACAATAAATGTTAATTATTACATTTTTAACTTGTTTAAATTTTGAGATTTACATATTCACTTATATAGTGCCTAGTTCAATCTTTATTTTACTTGAGGATGTACAAATGTTTAAGTTTGAGAGAAATGAGACAAGTCGAGCCTTATTGACAATATTTGTGGACCACTAGGAAAGAAATATATAATAGTAGAGAACACTTAGGCGTCGCGACATTTTGGGCGTTAGAGTATTGCATATCGAACATACAGACCGATCGTCTAGAGCTTTATTTCTATTTTCTCTTTTATTTTAAATGAGGGTATTTCGAGCATTAATAGTCTTGGGGGTTTTTCTAGGGTTTCTCTTAATTTTTTGGTATTTAGACTCTTCTAAGTGTGAAGTTGTCTTTTGTTGTTTTTTGATTAATTATTAAAAATTCGGAAATTATTACAATTTTCGTTCTTTTCCTGTGGAATCAATGGAAATAGACTAAGGTGTTTTTCTTTATTTCGACTCTTGCACTTCATCATGGTAATTAATATCAGATTGTGATGCTTGATTTAATCAGTACAAGCTATTGTTTTATCACTTTCATTCATATGAAATTATTTCTCATATTAGATACATTCTGTCTATACTCGTTCTGAATTTTGTATCCAAGATTTTATGTAAAGGATCTGTAGTCCTATTCAAGTACAAGTCTTTTAATTGTTTCTGATTATACAAGCACTTGTTGGATTGAACTAATCAACAGACCTTCCCATGGGCATTAATGCATAATGAATGAGCCGGTTCGTTTTTATAAGTCAGCTTAACATCATTCAAGGTGATACCACTGCATGGATATCGTTTACTGCAGTCAAATTTCATTGCGATTTCGGTTGCTGAAGTCCCATGTATGTCTTGATAAGTTATATCGCTAATCTTTACACCAGAAACCTGAAAAAATAAAATAAACCTTTTTCAGAATTAATTGGCAGTTCAATCTTCTAATTTTCTCGACTTTTTGGCTAACTGATTGGATATTATATACATAAGCGGGTATAGGGATAGGGGTTGAATTTTTTTCCGATAGAAATAAGAGTAACAATAAAATTTATAATGCTACAAAAGAGATTACTACCTGATTAGGACAATTGTTGTTGTCGGGACAATAATTTTGGTTTATAATTATTGGATTTTCAACGTTAACCATTACAATATGTTGGAAAAGAACATATTTAACGAATCCCTTGCTTGGCCTGGCCCATGTCTTCACCCTCACCCCATTTTGAGTTCCTGTAAATGTAGCTGACTTAACTGTTATATTTTGCACTCCAGGTTCTTGCAATTCCCACCCTAGACTCCCAATGCTGCACAAGGCACACAAATTAATCAACTTAGGTATTAAGTACTTAATTTAAAGTACTTAATTTAAAGCACACATTTACGCAGGCAAATAAATCATTGAGATGACATAAATGTATCCATTGTGGACTATATGTTAGTACAAGGTAATAAAACTAGTACCTTATTCCATGGCCGGGGCCACAGGTGACCTTTTCAATCCACAGGTTGGAGGTTCCAGGGCCTATAGAGACACAATCATCACCAGTGCCAATTTTTGAGTTCATAATTGTGACTTGTGTTGATTTCTCCACGTGAATTCCATCGGTGTTTGGGCTGTTTCCTGGTGCCGAAACCTTTATTCCAACCAGCCTGGCGTTTTGGCTTCCATAAACCAGAATGTGGAACTTCTGGCTATTTATTGAAGATAATCCACTGATCCTAATGTTTCTGGAATTGTAGAAAGCCAGTGTCTGTATTGAAGATACAATCAGAAAGTACATTAGAATTTTACATGGCTTGTATAAAATCATGTCATTTTCTTTTTTGGTAAACCTTTTTTGTATGGCTGAATATTCTAGCTAGTAGAATGAACTACATGCATTTTAACATGCAAAGATAATTTAAATTTTTTTTCAAACTCATCCCTTTTCCATAGATGTAGCCCTTGTCTGGCTCTACTTTTCACAAGATTAAAATCAATTTTTATACCGTTGTAAAGTGTAGGTCCCAGTGTCTATTGAGAAGGAAGTAAAAAATGATGGCTGCAATGGTACAATATTTGATTTAAAATTCGGATGAAAATTTCTCCCAAATAGGCGCATAATTTGGAGGTAAGGCTGTCTCGTCCCTTCCCACTTGTACATCTTTTATTTACGGGTTGGGAAATCCAAACTCCAACATTGGGTCGAGGTAGAAGCCATAAAATCATGCTAGGTATGGATGGTGTTTCAACTAAAACAAAAATTCAAACCAAATTAGAGGACTATATCAAATGATAGTTAAAGTCCACTTAACATACCGTCGATCCTTTTGGACAACTCCTACCAGAATTCTTGCAAGCCCACAAATTAGCCCCTTGGCCATCTAGGGTTCCACCAATGACGGAAACTCCGGTCACTCTTTTGAACTTGATCCAGGTACCAGAATTTCCAATCGTGTTATAATTAGATGGAGCTAGAAGAGTGCCATCAATGCGTAGCGTTATAGCTCGGCTTTTGCATTTTAGCCCGGAAAAAGTTGTGGCGCCAAGCAAGAATCTTCCTGATGGTACATGTATGGTGGCTGGCTGTGTAGAGGCACAGGCTGAGGTCCATGCTCTCAAAAATGCTTTGGTTGAATCAGTTTTTCCATCTGGTTTTGCTCCCAGAGTTTGAACATTGTAATTAACATTGGCTGCAAATGATGAGTAGTGGAAAAAGGTGAAGAGGCAATGGAAAGCAAGAAAATTCACTAAGAAAGCCATTGTGTGCCTGTGTGAGACACACACACACAGTAGTAGAGAGAGGAGAGAGATATGGGATGAGGAGTTGAAGCATTATCGAAGAACTATTTATAGGCTTATGTTAGTGAATTTAGATTCAGATTTTAGTTAATGATCTTTGGTCCTGTTTACTGTTTACTTTCGACAAACAAAAACTGTTTGGAGTAATGAGAACTTCAAGCTATTTGTGAAATATTTTGTACACGACTTGTAATTTCATTTGTTGAACACTTTTTAATTTTTTGTTCAACCAAGCTCGACATGGGTTGTGCTGAGATCATCGACAGGGTCCATTCTAGTTGACATTTAAGTACGAATAATAAAAAGATTATTGTTATTTTATTTCAGCATCTTGAAATTTTAATATTTAATACAATTGTAATTTGTGTTGTATCCAAATATATATGGTGTAATGACATCAAGATCATGTATTGAAGTCAACTATTATATGAATTAATCTACTTTGTAAGAAAAAATTCTCCAGAAGTAGTGCCGAAAATGAGTTGGAGGAAAAAGATTGAATAAAAAAACTGACTTTTTTTTTTAAAAAAAATTTGTCCAATGATATAATGCTATGTGACATTATGTTAGTTATTATGTATGTCTTGATGTACATGTAGCAAGATTGCACGGTCGTGAAAGTCAAGCTTCGCTCAATGCACGTCTAGACGAGGCTTAGGAGTAAAAAGACATAAAATAAAGTTTACTTATTTTAATAATATTTTAAATTTTTAATCAATTCAAAAATCATTTAATAATATACATGCAAATTATAGTACCAAATGTAGTTTTAAAAGCTTAATAAAATAAATAATTTTTTGAATAATAAACCGATATATTATAATAGTGCTAATTGTAGTAAAAGATAGGAAATTGATTAATTAACTTAATAAAATATAAATAACTATTTATACAATAGCACAATACAATACAGCCAAACCAAATGGACAATGTATTGAAACCAAATCAAAAGTACAATTTATTACAGCAAAACCAAAGGGTTTACAACAAAATCATTGGAGATGCCCTCTATAAATTAGTGGACCAATAAGTGGTTAAGAAATTTTTTGGACCTTCAATTTATTGGTCTAAAAGTTGAAAACTTTATGTAGTAAAAATAATCAAAAAAATATTAATAATTTGTGCCAAGACTCGTCTTAAAGCAGTCGAGGCTCCTGTTCACTACTAAATTAACGCATTGGTCCTAGTCGTGGCGTTTTCACCACGCCTCTGGCACCATCAAGGTGTGCCATTTAGAACATTGAAATATACTATTAAGGGCATGTGTGATGATATTCTTTTGATAATAGATTTAGTGAAAAATTATATTTTGGAGAATGTGTGATTAAAAATAACATAATTATAAATTCAAGTTAAAATTATTTTATTGAAAAAAAATATAGTTAAAAATGAGCTTGAAATGAATTTTAAAGAACATGTACTAAACATCGCCTAATATTTAAGTCCCACTAATATGATCCGTCCCAATAAGAATCCTATTTTTTTTTTTAATATGTTTGGTTATTGACGAAAAAATCGATGCTTGTGTACTAAATATGGCATAAATAAAAATATTAAATAAATGAGGCTCAAGAAACAAAATTTGCCCACTGGCACAACAAGATTATATGTCCTTTTTTTTTTTTTTTTTGAATAAATCAATCATGTCGAAAGAACATAAAATCATTAAGATGATACTTTCTATTCGCGATAAATTTTCGTTTCTGTCAATAACTGAAACTCCATTTTCTTGTAATCAAAATCCGACAAAAAAAGGCCGTTTACATGTGAGAAATAATAATAAGTTTATGATTGAGTCAAGGCGACGAGTCACAATAAAGGTTGAATTTGTTGATGCTATCAAAGTTGGTGGAAAGCAGAATTCTTAGAGACTCGAAGAAGGATTAATTTTAAGAATTTCATCAAAAATCTTAAACTAAAGTATCGTCATTACCTATTTGTGAAATTTCTACATATGTCGTAAATTTAATGTAAAAACGAATTTGATATGGATCAGAAGGACACATTGAATATTCAAGAAATAAATAAATTGTGTTTCCGTACATCACAATTTTAATAACTGAAACTCTTCTATATTGTATTGTCAAATTTGTTAAGGTGTAACCCTGTCAATTGATAAATAATTGGCCAGCTTGTCAATTATCCATTTGTTAAATAATGTAGAATTCCATTTCTTGCTTATCGATATATGTCTTAACAATTTCAGAAATTAACAAGAATAAAGAATATCATATACTTGATATAAAAATTTCCCCTTAAATTATATCTTTAGTCATCACAAACCAATACAAAATTAATCCATTTTAAACCATAAATTGTGTCACCAGGCGTACTCTTAGTAGTCACCCTTTATTGATAATTATTCTAACAACTAAATTTGAAGTTTTAAAGTCTAATTATTGTCGTTGTATGAAGTCTATACACAGATCACCTTGTATATAGAAGTTGTCATTAAAGTTTTGTATCATCATAAAAAAGAGATATATGTTAGAGAAAATAGGGTGTATAATTTTTTCTTGTAAATTTATGTTTATCGTAGTGAATTATTGTAGTCCTGGATGAGGATGTAGTCTTATATTGAGGCGAACCTCCACAAATCTTTTGTGTTCTTTTATTTCTTTATTCCTTACTGCAATTTTATTGCTCTTGATAATATGTAATTAGAGTTACTAATTCTCAACACTATGTGGTTCCATTGTTGTCTTCCAAAACGTTTGCTGTGCCATGGAATATATGGTATAAATGGGTAAAATATTTACACTATATTCCAAGAACGCACTTTTTAGAGTTTCACATATCTAACACAAAGGCATTGCATAATGGCCGGTAGCCTATGGTGTTCTACGGATAATGTTACTTGTACATAATTATTTAATAATCGATATACACAAAAAGAGAAAAAACAGTTAGGAAGAGAGAGAGAGAAAAAAAAAACGTGAGAAGAAAATCAATTAAATTTTAATATAATGCCATGTCATCAATCTGTAAATCAATTTATAAATAATTATGTAAATGTAGCATTATTCGGTGGTCTACGGTGCCAAGCTTCTGTTCAAGTCTTATTAATTTTGATTTGTCGGGTTATTGTAGTTCTCGCTTTTGCTAGGGTTATATTTTGCTGGTTTTGATTGTTTTACGGAATGTGCAATTGTATTTTTGTGTTTATTTGAGGACGAGGCTTAGTTGTGGGCGCCAATCTAATTGAGATGTATCAAGAATTCCACATAAAGTATCCCCATTTCATTCAAGGTCATTTTAAGCTTGTGTTGGGTGGAGATTAAAACCAGATTTTTAATAGAATTTGATAGAAATTGATGAAATGCATGGTTAAAAAATTATGGGTTCTTTAAAATGTGTGGTTAAAATTAATTTTCGACTTTAACTTGGATTAAAATCTTGATTTTTATTTTCACCAAACAGGTATTACATAACAACCAGATAATTATATAGTAATCCTATAGTATCCCTAGTACTAGAAACATATAGGAATGGATGGCCAACGAACTGAAGAAGAAGAAGGGCAGAGACAAAGTTAAGAAGGTAATTAATTACTTGATCCACACGGCATTCATTCTTTGTTGGTCATACATAGTACAAAGTGTATGTTTACCGAATTTACTCACTTTTCAGCTAAGGTACAGGGATCTGTCTACTTTTCAACCCATTTTGTTTTCTGTTTCATCAATACCAGAAAGCAAGCAGTTTATCAGATTAATGATTTCCAATTCTTAACCACATAAAACAATTTTCTCTCTTTTTGTCCCATATTCCTACCTTGTGTTACAATATCTCCTTCATGAGGATTATGTAGTAGTAATTGTACCACATTCAACTAATTCGCCTAACAATGGAACACTCTCTTCAAATATTAAGTCCACTAGGATAATCATATTTACGATCTTAGGATGTTGATTGATGAAAGATTGACACCGCTCGAATTTATTTGAATTGATTCTTGCAAATATAGTTGGTTTTGTATACCTATCTATTTATTTTAGTAAACCATTCTTTACTCCTTTCAGTTTTTTTAGAGTTTTATTTATCTTATTTGAAGGTCGATTTTCACCTGTAAAAGCAATATATACACTAAATTAAGTAAAAATATGTCGAGTTACTTCATATTACATATTTTCAAACGTCTAGATAAGCTTGTAAAACAAACATATCATACTGTCAAAACCATTAACTGCAATTCTGGCATTTGCAGCCAAAAGGTTTGTCCTGAATTAATTATCATGTTACCATACAGTATAGTTAACGTAGATGTCAAAATAATCACATGCAATGCTCTTGAAAATAAGTAAAAAGTGCCTCAAAAAAAGCAATGTGAATTGAACATAAGTTCCGTATGAAAACGTATATTATTGTGAATAACTAAAGGATGGAAAATCTGGTAAACTTTTTCGACCTCTCATGCAATATGAAGCTCATTACTTTATGCATGATGAATATTTGCTAACTTATTGGGTGACTTGGGATTCCGTCCTTAAACATACATTCATAAAATTCAATGTGGGCTACAAAATTTCAAGACAGTCGATGTGAACAATAATGGCATGTTTGGTGCAGATTTATAAAAAACAGAATAACGCATTATTAGAAAATTATATGTATCTTGACCGTTCTTTTCATATAGGAGAACATTTTCGTCATTTCTAACTATATAACATTTTTTTTATATGTATGATTAGCATTTTTGTAGATTACGCATTTCATAATTTTTCAAAACGGCTAAGGGATTGTAACATTTTGAAAGGAAAAAACAACTTGGAAATAAAGAATCGAGTAAATTAAAACCCTCGAAACAGAAATTAGGAGTTTTAAACCATAGTTAAAAATAGTAAAATTACATGCCTAATTGCTATTAGACCTACACATTCTTCCATTGAACAAATTCACTTTTGACTTTGTATATCTATTAACAATCTTGAAACAAGTAACAAACCAAGATTTTTATGTTGCTGGATTTAACCCTTCAAAGTATACAATGCATTATTGCCAATTATGAGTAATAAAAAAGTGAATCTCATAAGTTTTAGGCTCAAATATTACTTTTTTAATCAAATCTGTTTTGAGTAAATTTTCACTCAAGAAAATGCACAAGGGAACTAAAGCTAATGTTCAATAGTAATAGTGAAGAAAACAGAATATCTCTAGAACATTAATCTTAAAAATTCTTTAAAATAAAATAAAATATGGATACATGTCATCATGCACCTGATTGGATGCTTGGCGGGCTCGTAGTTGTTGTTTGAACTAGCTTGTGATGACTAGCAAAGTGGGCACTTGGCATAGACTACGTTCAACCATTCTTAATGTAACTTTGAATGTTAATATTTAGTAAAAAAAAATTATTTTTAATCATTGCATGTAATTTTTTCCCAATTATTTATAGAAGGCTCGTACAAAGTTTGGCGTAGAGTCCCAAAATGTCAGGGTCGGACCCGATGACCAGCGCCTGACCATTTTTTAAAACTGGATAGTCGATTAGATAATCTATTATTCCATTTTCCCATGGATATCCAAATTACTTGGTAATTTTGTTTCAAATAGATACACATTGTCTATACCCTGAAATCTTAACATGGAGTTGCATTTTGAAGTTTTAACCTGCAACCAGCCAACATAATGCCTTGATGGTGTTCCTGCTCAGTCATAGAATTGGACTTGGAAAAAAGGAACATCGGTCACATAAAGTGGCGAGAGAGCTGATTCGACTCTAGTAGTCGAGATATATTGGATGATTAACATGTTAAGAGGGATGTTTTCATTTTCAATTTTGCATAAGTTGTTTCGTTGGAGTTTTTTTCACGAGGTCTAGTGTGGCAAGTCTTTGTTAGTGTGTGTATCTATATAGTCTTGACTTTAATAGTACACTGCTAAGCTGATCTCTACTTTCTAGTTTGTTTAGACGTGTTTTGTGGTGAGGTAAGCATTGTGCTTAGCCGATTTCTGTTTCAGCCTCAGTTTGTTGGGTAGGGGTTTTACCCTTTCAGTTGGATTGGGCCTTTTTAGGGTATGTTGTAGATGGGTCAAAGCAGTGGGCTTAAAGCCATATACATTTTTATTTGGGCTTGGAGCAATTATCGTAAAACCCATAACAAATGCATCATGGCTTTAGAATTCTTCCACGGGGGAATTTCATGGGGTACTTACAAAAATACCCTTAAAATTATGGATATTTTGAAAAATCATATGAAAAGTTTTTAGAAAGTAAAAAATACTGTGTAAAATGAAAAAGCGACGTAATGTCACTTTTTTTAATAAAAATTGTTACTTTTTTAAAAAAAGTGACGACTCAAAAAAAGTGACAAAATTCGAAAAAAAGTGATACAAACACTCAAAAAGTGATACAAACTCAAAAAAAGTAACACGAACTTTAAAAAAAAAGTAACAAATACCAAACTAGCACCATCTATTTGTGCAGCACTAATAACCATGTTCTTAAAATAATCGGCACGTTCAGGACAATCCACATGCTGATTATGTTAGGAAAATATAACATATTATTTAACTTTTTTATCTTCTTAAAAAGTTACAAAAACTTAAAAGGTGACAAAAAAAAAAGTGACAAAATCTAAAAAAGTGACACTATGTCACTTTCAAAAGTTAAGTCACTTTTTTATTAAAAAATGACATACAATGTCACTTTTATTAAAAACTGACGTTTGTCACTAAAAAAAGCGATAGAAATAAAAAAAATGTGACTAACAAACACTAAAAAAAAGTAACAAATCCAAAAAGTGATAGAAATTTTAAAAAGTGACGAATTCAAAAACTTTAATCTTTTTAGTTGAATACAGGCTTGTCGCTAAACACTCTTTGCCTATAGCTTATGAACACAAACATCATGTGGCGTATGTCATCGATCTTATAATACCCTATAAATTGGAAGTGACAGAAATTAAAAAAAGTGACAAAAATTAAAAAAACATCGATTCCCCTCTGTAACACACACTTTTGCCATTAAATTTACAAATAATTCTTGTGTTAGCGTAAGTTCCAATTCCTTTCACGCTCAGCATACACGAATACAAGCATTATCAAAACGGTACAACTGCATCCCTTTGACAAAATGAGAGAAAATAGAGCCCCATCATTCCAAATTGTGGGTAATTTTTTTTTATTTATTTTTTGGCATTCATAAACCACAACAGTATCCATTGAAGTGAATCTTATCATAATACAGAGAGGAAACAATGGTACCAAAACTTGATTAAGTATACACTTGAAACAAAAATGTAAATTTATTCTTCATCCTCAATTACTTGAGTGCCCAAACCCTTAAGACCTCCCTCGAGANTTCATCGTCATTTCTTTTGCGTGCAATGCGGAAACGGATTCTTCTTGGAACGCTTCGGATTCCACGGCTCCAGATTTGTTTGTTCAACTTCACATGAACTCTCACATTAGTTGTGCCCATAGCCTTTTGGGCGAACTTCCTGATTTCCTTAATGGCTTTTGGAGCCTTCTTCTTGAAGGTGCATCCGTGTAGGCATTTATGAAGTTTGATTGTATATTCCCTTGCGATGACTTCCTCTCTCCTCGCCTTGCTGTCCTTTTCCACCATTTTTGCCGCTGCTCTAATGCCGAAATTTTTTCCGTGTGCTTCGAGCCGCTACTTCCAAATTGTAGGTAATTATTGCCACGACGTTTTGATTAAAGGCGACATCGTGACAGGAGAGTCACTGGGTGGCGCCACTTCCTTTATCTCCGACATCCTTGATGGGTTTTCCATCTTCTCCGCTTACCTCTAAGGTGGTTTTGAGCGTATTTATTACGGGAGTAAAATTTTTAATTAGTTTTGGGG
>CAIGRN010199489.1:0-14041 GCA_903798345.1 Fraxinus anomala | reverse complement strand
TTTTTTTTTTTTTTTATTTGTGTCTCTTTTTTGATTTCCTGTCTTTTTTTTTTTTATTTCTATTTCTTTTTTTTTATTTGTCTTTTTTTTTCCTGTCACTTTTTTTGGTGTTTGTAACTTTTTTGTTACTTTTTTTAGTGACTCTTTTTCTAGAATTGATATTTAAAAATCTCTCAACACTGTTGGTTTAATTGACTTAAATGAAAATTTTAGTTACTTTATTGAACTGATTTCAATGTTTTAATTGGTGTTTTATCTTTTAATTGTTGTCACTTTGTTTTAGTGTTTGTCATATTATTTAAACATCTGTCATTTTTTTAATGATTGTTATCATTTTCGAATTTCTGGCACTTTTTTTTTTAGTGTTTGTCACTATTTTTTTATTTTTTATTTTTACTTTGTCACATTCTTAAAATTTCTATTTCTTTTAGTGAAAAATATTACTTTTTAATAAAAATGATATTGTATGTAAAAAAGTGACTTTAAAAAGTAATATTGTGTCACTTTTTTTATAATTTTACATAATATTTTTTACTTCAAAAATACATTTCATATGATTTTTCTAAAGATATCAAAATTTAACGATATTTTTGTAAGTTTCCCTTTTTTAAAATCACAGCTTATTTTAGAAGTGATTTTAGAGGAAGTTATAATTGATCGACTTTCTCTAAAAATTCTTCTAATTATCAAAAGCACTTTTATAAAATGAAGTCTTCGTTTGAGCTCCATTTTTATGTTAAAATGAATTTTGTAATAGTGATTTCTTGGAAAATGTATGTTTAAAAAGTAAGAAAAAAATTTCGATTTTTGTGCAAATTATTTTATTGACGGAATGTGTAGTTCAAAATTAGTATGGAAAAAAATGAATTATTGGATAATGAGGCTCAAACAGAGACTAACTAAATGAGTCCAAAAGCAGTCTGGATCTCAAAAGCTCCTTTCAACTTTTCAAAAGTCTTGTCAGATGGGCTCAACTGATTGGACACTTCACGCTAATCAAATTCATCAATTACCGTTGAGGTCATCTTTTTAATGCTATATATGAATTTATTTACGTTCCTCTTCCAAACTCGATTCCATCAAAACCACATGACAAGGTAGAGTTGAACTAAAACTGAGTTTATTTTTTACAACCCAATTTGATATCATATAAGACTACTTGTTTAGAGACAACTTTGTTTGTATGAATTTCATTAAAAGTTTGTTCAATAAATCAAATCAAATATCTAAAAGACTGGACATGTTTTAAGCGTCTTCAAAATATTTTATTATCTAGATTGTTGGTCTCTTGGTTTTTTATTTTATTTTTAATTATTGAACTTCTAGTGGACATCAAATTTGTATAAAAAAAACACTAAACAAAATATTGAGGCTTTAAGTTGCAATTAAACATCCTTCTCTCTCTTTTTAACACTGAATTTTGCTCGCTCAATTTTAGAAAGGTTAAATTTAAATTTCATTTCCATTCAAAAGTTCAATCACGTAAACCTGCAACATTTAAAGCGTACAAGGGGTATTCGAGGGTCAAGGAAATGAAGAACACCCGAACTAGTCAACCTTCCTAGAGCAATTTAAATTCTTGAATTCTTCTAGAAATGACTTCACTCGGCGTATAATTTCTTTATTTCCCAATTTAGTACAATTTAACGAACAATCACTAAAGTATTTAATTAAAATTTTCAATCCCAAGTCGAGTCAATTTGGTATAAAGAGAGAATTGTATATCATAAAACGAAAGTACAAAACCTACTCATAAGATAACGTTAATATTCGCAGTTTATGTTGTCTAAAAAATAGTCGATTGTAGAAGCTTACGATGGAGAGAGAAGATAAAATAAAGAAAAATGTAATTGTCTTGTCGATTTTTACTTGCCCGAATGCGTACAACTGTGGATTCCAATTCGAGAAAACCTTTATGCACCACGCTGATGCCTCCCAACTAGACCGGTTCATACCTACACATTAGGACATTCATTTTAAGACAAATAACAACCGTTGAATTATCACATTTTTTTAAAAATTTTAATTCAACAACAATTATCCACTGGAAAATAAGTAAAGAATAAGAGACGAAAAAATGGTCAAACCAGTTTTTCTTTTAATTTTCCTTTTTGTTATTTTCTAAATTTGAGAAAAAGACGTGTTAGTGCGCATTGAATATTCACTGTATCAGAACTTTTCGAGACATTGACCTTCAAATTCATTTTCACATCAACTGCAAGCGAGGCTTCTCCTATTTTTAGTAGCATTATAATTACTCACTCATAAATTATTTGGAATTTATAATCATTATGTGAAAATTTATTGGTCCGAGAGGAAAAAGAGACATAAAAGTGACCGATATTAGTGACACACTCATTTTTATTTTTATTTTTTTATTTGTACATTCGAAAAAAGAAGAAGCACCAAACTCGAAATTTCCTGTCGACGATTCTCCCACAGTGCAACGCACCAGATTAGATTTCCTAAACTTTAACCATATCACTTTTCGAGCTCTAATATTTGTTCAAACTCAACTTGCTACTTATAATGTTATTTCAATTAGTTTTTTAACTGAGTATAAATTTCATATTTATCAATGTTCATTCTCAACGATATACGAAGCACAAGTTCTAGTTGCATTCTTTGCAGTTTGAGACACAAAATCCATCAAGACTTAATTAAAAGTTGGATTTTCAATTGAAATTCACCTCTAAATGCTGATAATACTAAGAACAAAATAATCACAATCTTGTTATACGTAGAGAACAAGATATTAAAAGTTTAAAGAAAAACAACATGATGTTTTCATGTTCCCCAGTTTCTTACATTGTTCCCCTTTTTTTTTTCCCCTGTTGATGATGTTCATGTTCTTGTTAGATTTTGTAAGGTATTAATAATATAATCCTAGCATTTCATCCCTCCATGCACCAGACGTCTAACACGAAAATTGAGTTTGGGACAACTCAATTCAAGAGTGTACATCGATGACAATACTATAGTTTTGGTTTTCGAGCTTAAAAGAGTTTGACAGGGTAGATACGAGTTTAGATTTGCTGTCAAAAGTTGATTGTCCAACTTGCTGTCCACTCAATGATTATTAGACACGTCACTTTAAATTAACATGTCTAACTTCTCTCTCATTATCATTTGTACTAAAAAATAAGTGTAAAATGACGTGTCAATTTTAAACAACAGATCTCAACTCGACAGAGACAGCATAAAAGGAAAACCCCAGCTTCAGGATCCCGAATCGCAGTTGAATATTATTGCATAAAATTGGCAATCTAGGTTCAAATCATTAACATTGATCAATATCAAGATTAAAAAACGCAGGGTTGCTGAACTTGACTATTTGAAAGGCAAGCACAATATTATCGACCTGTGTAATTATTGTCGCAAAAGTTCAAACCCGTATTGTCAGAAGAGGCGTTTGTCAAAAGCCTGAACTCAAAAGATCCGAAAACTAATAGAATTTGATTATTATCTGATGTAATTACCAGATTATGGGCCATCAATTTCCAACATTTGGAATGTAAATTTTGATATCTATGACTTCATTCAGAAAACTTATGATTGATTATCTATTAAGACAGCGGCTTTTCTTAACGGTTATTGATGAAGTAACTGAGATAAAAAGCTTTGGTTGATTAGTTTGAGATGAAAAAAATGAGTAATGCTATTTATCATTATTATAATAAAATATCAATAACGTGTCAACTTAGGTGGAATAATATGAATATGACGGTTCAATTTTCATTAGCAAGGGATTGAACAGTCATGTTTCATTATTTCACTTCAATTGCAACATCACCGATGCTTTATTATTATAATGATAATTAGCATTATTCGGTGAAAAGATAGGATGGACTCTCTCTCTCTCTCTCTCTCTCTCTCTCTCTCTCTCTCTCTCTGGGCTAGGGAATAATGATTAGAGAGTTTGAAGAGTCTGCTTTGTTGACTACTATCAACCCAACCTCCACTTTATTCGCCTAGTTAAGTATAAATCACCTGGATTAGCTCATCACTAACTTCCCAGACCATCGATGAATACACCTGAATTAAGTATCTCGGTTTGTAAGTTTTTATATATTTTATTACGTTTTTACTTGGTTATACCTTTGACTACATTTGGACTAATCACGGAGAGAAATTACAACTATTTGAGCAAATTTTCGACCTTCAGGTGGAGGAAAATGTATGTAAAGCACATTTACAAATTAAGTTACAAACTGAATAGGCTCATAAAAGTTCACCTAAGAATTAACTAATAACCTTAAACAAGCTGCAAGATAATGCCCAGAGAAATGAAGGAGCTTACTGAATAAGAAGAGGTCACGCTTTCATATTAGCAGAAGGGAAGTAACAAAGTATACTTCAATGTTAGAAGGGATTAATAGCACTAGTAAGTTCATGAAAAAGATTTAAGAAACGTAGATAAGGGTGCAGCTCGGATAAATTATCTCAAATATAAAAATGAGCTATGTAGTCAAATAAGCAATTTGAAACATCAGCACATGAAAATTGAGGACACTCAAAAAAAAAAAAATTCTACAAATGCCCATACCCCATAATTCACCCTTTTAGAGCAGTCCTATGGAACCACCACCCCAGCACTTATCACCGACTTTCAGTCCTCAACACACTGTGGCAGCCTAAAATAACTAGATCCATGAAGTTACGCCAAATTCGGTAATCATGACCTAGCTAACAGAAGCCGCTAAACAGTGGATAATTCCATTTTACGTTTTATAATCTAGTACTAGTATATGATTCCTAACGGTCTTCTCAGCTTATTAACGTGACAAATGAGATGGCAATTGTAATATGGGCTCAAAACATATATTCGCAAGGATAACGTGCACCAGGCACGTGCACCCATGGAATATAAATTTTCGATACCGTGTAATTTGATTTGACTCTGGGGTGCTCAATGAAAGTTATCGACATGTGATACAACCCTAAGATAGTCTCATTTTGAAAAAGAAAGCAAACAATGTACAACTCCAATAACAAAAATGGTATATGGTAGTTTCTATGTAGTTCAATTTTGAAAAGCATACCTTCCATTGCATTGTCATCTTCATTGCTTTCTGTTTATCAAGTTACAGATGCTTAAAAATCTGAACATGCATATAAGTTTATCAACAGATAGTTACCTGACAACTAAAGTAGCATCATCTGTGTGTGTGTTACCACAAAAATAATGCTATCTAAAACAAAATAATACTATCTAGCACCAGTGGTGCTAGAACACCAATCTAGATGTAAGTATATGATAGGTCATAATATATGAATTATAAATTCTTGTATTTAATTGAACCTATAATTTAATGGCACAAGTAATGCCACCTAGAACGATGTTAAACACCATCAATGTTAAATAGCATTACTCGTAACTACAATCCCCAATGCCATGGAAAATTAAGGAAAATAATATAGATTTACAGAGCTCAATGGATTCTTAACAAATCTTAGCCTCAGCACATGAACATTCATGCAGAATGTTCTGAGGAGGCTGGTGTAATAAACTTGATCTATATCGTATAAATATTGTTGAATGATGCATGTGATCTACAAATAGAATATCATGTGCGTACAACACATTATCCATTTATGATAGCCACTGCCTCCATGAAAGTTAATCACTGGTGCTCTCCAAACAATGGAGATATAAAGCAGTAAGTACACTAGAGAATAGACAGGATGATTGCATAAATTCTCACGTACATCCTCGTGATGCCATGGTTAGCACTTAGCATACAGCAAATTGTGCAAGTTCAACTCATGGATAATTTAAGACACTTTTCCAGACCTCTTTAATTGACACCTGATCATTTAAGTATGACTAGTAGTTTTAATCAATGGCCAGCTAAAAGTGTTAGACCAACAAAAGCAGGAATGCTGGGAGGACCTGAATCGTAACATTGTTTGCTTAATGAATTATGGAAACCAAGGACATGATTTCTAAGCCCTTTGACCATTCCATCCAGTTTAAGTACTATCTTCACTTAGAATGAACTAGTAAATTTGTAAGACCTATAGAAGGTGTAGCATATTCCACTAATCACTTCACTATTCAAAACTCCAAAGAACGATACCTCAATATTCAATCACTAGCGGGCATCCCCACAACACAAATGCAGGCATTACAACCCCCAGAACTTGGGACTCTTTGAATTCCAAAAGAACTTTCTGACTCACTTCAAACCACCTAATGAAGTAAACTGTCGTTTGATACATAATCATAACATCCACTGATTCAGAAATTAAGATATTGTTCTTGTGCTATGAATCAACCAGCACACTCCTCATACCCTGTTTTAGACGACTACGACAGAATGTTAAAAATTTCAGAAAACTTTCATGACCTTGTAATGTCTAAAGTATTCTTAACTCACCACTCTAGACCCTCTATTCTATTAAAATCTATCGAACACCCAAATAATGAGCATGGGACAAGAAGAGGAAATAACATATAAAGATCATGTCGTGTGCAATTTAAGCAAGTAATATATCAGAAACATTGCCATAATTTAGCAGAATAGCAAACTAATCTAAGAAAGTGCAGTTACCTGATGATGATATATTTTCATTGACTCCCTGCACCAGGACCAGCTTGATTACCTGGTTGCTGGTGTATCCGAGCAAGGAGATTGGCAGCAAAGAGCAATGTTGTCTTGTAGCGCTCATTTTTATCGGCCTCAGATTCAGCACTTTCCTGAGTCACCCCATATGGAGTAGACTGAAGCTGCTGACCTTGATTTGTGTACTCGACTTGGGAAGCCTGTGGCACCACATGGGGCTGGGAAATACCCGTGCCCCGAACCTGATTGGATAATGGAATGGGATACAAGGGTTGCTGAACTACCGAAGTATTATACAACCTTAGAGCATCGGTTCCATGATCTACCCTGCTGCCCATCAAGGCATCGTGAGAACTTCCAGGTTGATACTGTAGATCAACCTCCGGATCCCCCACAACTGATCCACTTTGAGAAGGAAGTACAGAGGCCATTTGTCTAGATGAAACAGTTCCTTGACGTGGAAAATTCATATTGCCACCATGAATTTGTCTATAATCTGTGGCCCCTTGATGAAAAGGGTTTTGCACATTTGATAGTGTAGAAAGAGACTGCCCTTGAGGCATGTGTTGTGAATGGCTGGTGACTTGACTACCCAGCTGTTGCACAAGATGACCAGTTTGCTGTAAGGACTGATGTTCATGTGTCCAATGTGCCATCCCAGTATCATGAACAGTAGCATCTTTTGATGTAGAACCCCCTTGCTTAGAGGATGTTACAGGTAATGATGCAATTTCTGAATAAGAACTACTGTTGGCAGGTAGGAAAGATGCAAGGGTAGCAATCAGTTCAGGAGTCAAAGCTACTCCAGCTGTGGATGCTGCTGCAGTATTAATTGGTGGAACAGATGGTGCAGGAAAAGAATTACTTGTCAACGGAACAGACGTATTTGGAGGAACATCCGAATCTTTGTGAAAACCCCTGGGATAATCCTTCTCCACGACCCTTTTCTCCTGGGGTGTCGCAGCATATCCAGTGTGCAAGGAAGTTGCTCGTTCTGAATCCACATATGGAGGCTGAACTGCCTGGGAGTTCATGGACGATATACCAGATTCACCTTGAGGAAATTTTAAAACTACTCCATAAAGACGTTTGGGGCCAGCAATTTTAAGAACTTTGGTAAGGAAATCAGATGGAGGCACTAAAAACAATGTGGTGCCATCATCAAATTTTGCGACACCTGCCCTGTCTTTGGACCCCAGATATCTCAGAAACTCTGTATACGATGCAAAATCTTCTTCACTGTCGGGCAAGAAGAACACTATGTTAAATCCAATGGCATCATCATAGTGTTTGCCTAGCATATCCAATCCAGTTCTTGCTGAGCAATTAATCACTTCAGGACTGCAAAACCAAGGGAAAAAAAAGAAACTACATTAAACAGAGAATCTAACATAAAACTTTCAATTCAATACTTTACCAAATCCAGAGAGAATTTGTTTTAATTTGTATAAATACTAAATAAATATAATTGTTCAAAAGTGTATAAGCATTTCCAAAGAATGAAAAGAACAGTATACATATATCTTCAAAACAACAACTTATTAGTATATTAATATAGTAAATAAAATTTTAAGAATTCCAATATAATCAAAAAACTGAGTATTAATTTAATACTAAAAAATTCAGAGTTTCTACAAGTCATAGACTCAGTTAGGTCCGATTCAAGGCGTGCATTTTGAAGAAATAACACACTCAATTTTTTTTCCCATCATCATTAAACAATATACTGATCGCACCAAAATTTCATATCAGATAATATTATGATTGCTTAAGAAACAGCAAACTTGAAAGGGCAGTACTTTTAGATGGATGACAAGGGTCAATAGCATGTCAGTCTAATAAAACAGAATCTAAAACTGGGAAAACTGAGAGTGAGGGATGGAATCAGATTTTTAGACGCAGCAGTTGTAAATAAAAACTTAAAACTACCTGTATTTGTTTACTCTTAATTTAAACTATGCATAAAATAGCATCAATTATGAAATGTTAACCTAAAGAATGACGTTTGTAAAGCAATAGTTGCTTCTCCAAAACCTAAAGAAAGGGATCAATTCAACTAACTACATCATAGGAGGCTTGACCACACGACAAAAATCCTTACCTATTTTTAAGGTATAAAATTAGCCTCCGTTTGGTGACAAATTTATATAAATGGTTTATAAAGAGGAAGAGTAAAAGGAATAGTAGTGAATCCGATGAAATATGAGGATAATAATGAGTAGTAGTTGTGAATATATGGTTGGTACGACCATCGAAGTGGTTACTAACCAAGAAGTGCTTGTGAAACCCAAAAGATCTTTTGAAAGAAAAATGAAGCTAAATCAAGAAGTAAACATCTTAAACCAATCCTTTCTTCTATATGAACACTACCTTTATCAAGAATATATGAATTCATGCAAAACCATACTTACATCTTAGAACCAACCCATTCTCCGATAGGAACACAGCGAGCATGACAGACAGGTGATCCACCCTTCGCAATAATTCCACGCCATATGTAATCACTCTCAGTATGGCGCTGTCCAAGTCCATTAGTTGTGACCCTTCCTAAAGAAACAGATGCTCCGCTAGTACCTAGTTTACCCAACAGATCATCCGATCCACGTTGTTCTGTTCTTCTAAGAGGAAAAGAAGTATCATAAGCAGGGAAAGGGACATCAACCCTTGATCTTTTCGATTCTCTTTGAAGCTGACTAGGATCAAACATGTCCCATGAATCAGAAGTAGATCTATTTGATGGTTTTAAAATGGCTGAAGGAGAAGGGACGAACCCAGGTGTTGGAGACAATCTTCTCAAATTTGGTCCCCCAACCAGAGCATGGGGAGTAGGGTTCTGCAATTTATGGAAATCCGCCATGTCAACAAACTCTGGATGTGAAAGTGTAGGCTCAAAGGTAGTTTTAGGACCCAAGGGTCTCGTATATATATCAGGTCCACGAATTCCGAGGGATACTAGATGTCTAGGATTGTTATGGGCTAAGATTGGGAGGTTGTGACCAAGAACATCCATCTGAACAGTTGGAAATGGAAGGTCCTGAACATGCTCTTTCATTCCAGGATAATGACTCATGTAGTTTTTTCCAGGTAATGGTTCACTTCTCGAATACTCGATTGAAATCCTGGGATCATTAAAGAGCTTGCCTTCCAATCCCTCTTTCGCACGTCTAGCTTCTTCAATGCTTCTAAATGAAACAAAGGCACAATGCCTGTCAGGGAGTATCTTTATCCACTCGATCTCACCGAATAGTATCATAGCATTGTGAATCATTTCTTCTTCAAGAATAACAGGAGGAGGGTGACATATCCATAGGACTTTAGTAAGTTGTAAGTCTCCTTGTCGAGCTCCTGGAGGAATGAATTGCTGCAACAAATACACAAAAAAGGTGTTAAAAGACAATAAAAAGGACTTCGGATGGAATAATGAAACTGGCAGTGTTAAGATGATAACAAGGATATCACGATGTGTTAACATGAGATCTGTATGTGTATTTTCAATTAAAATAAGAAACAGCTGCACTTCAGGCCTTTCTATTTAATAATAATCATAAGATCTATTGGATCACCCATAAATATATATAATTGCAGCATTGAAAAACTAGTAGCAGGAGAGGATCTCCGTTGCTCATCTTCTGACTAATTATAATTAGATCTCAAGTGCGATGACAGAGATATCAAAATTCTAAAAATAAAATTAATATCACATAAGTTAGCAGATTACATGTTCTCTCATGGACCCAATAAGGTTGTGCTCATTGAAGTTTTGCATGGAATCTTGTGCCATCCACAGCAAATCAGGAGGCCCCAAATTCCTGCTAGGGAATGGGCCTTCTCTTGCATCCAAGCCCGGCTCCTGTAAGATTCAGAAATTAACAATAATAAATCAGGAGAGAAAAGCAAAAGAACTAGGTAATAGGAACTCTTGCACGCATAAAGACAGCAGTGAGAAATTAAAGTAAAAATCACAAAAAGATCAAAGTTTTAAATCGATCCAGCATGGAGGAAATGAGTGCAAGTAGGACTCCAACACATCCCCAGAGACAGAATTTAATGGACCACATTCCTCGTGCAAGTAATCATGAAATTTAGTTAAAGACATTACGGAATTCTAGAGACTCCCAAAACCTATCTGCAGAGGTATCAACTTACTCTTCTAGAAGAATGTGACCTAAGAAAATCAACACGAATCTGATCACCGCCGATTTGTTTCCCATTCATGCTTTTTAATGCTTGAGAAGCATCTTCCAATTGGATATAATTAACATACGCTGTGCTTCGGTCCCTGAGGAACCTGAACTCCTGGATTTTACCAAATCTGGAGAACTCCTTCTCCAATTCTTCTTTAGAAACAGATTGGCTGATACCAGCTATCCACAAACTCTTGCACGGTTTAGCCTGCAAACAACATGCGTAAGGATTCTGAAGAAAAATGGAAATTATACCAATGATAAACAGAAAATATCAGGGTTAATGAAATAATTAACAAAGTGCAACAGATCTTCTGAACTGTTCATGCAATCTTTATAAAACAGAAAGAAATATAGAAGATATAATTTCTAGCCAGAGTGCCTTTTATATGTACAGTTGGACAAAAAAATTTAAGTTCCCTAACCCAAACAGAATACATTAAGCTCCTGTTTGGTTTTGCTGAAAATTAGATTTTTAGTAGATTTTGATAAAAGTCGACTGTAGAAAAGTTGATAAAAGTAGTAGATTCCATAAAATGTGTGGTTGACAATGAGTTTTAGGGAAAATTAAGTTTTAAAAAATGGGGGCCAAACAGGGGCTAAATTAGGGCAACGGTTCAAGCAACAGTAAAACATCAAAGCAAGCAGAAATATCTGCTCAAACAGAAAGAGGCTTGCTTTAAAAGTTGGTATAAAATTCTCTCTTGTAACACACAATGTAATGATCATCTTACCGTCAATGTAGTTAAGTCTAATAAGATTGCGAAGTATGAAAAAGCAAAGCAAAAATATCTGTAAGCAACAATACAACATGCATCTAAGCTTGCAAAGGGAAGTGGCTAAACAAGTTTATGTAGCATTTGGCATGAGAGTGGGATAGACTGAAGAAGTGAAGCAACCATATCACTAATATACACATGGCTGCTGACTCTAAAAGTCCATTTGAGGAGCTAGCTCAATGAGTTCCTCAGTTCCATTTCTCAAAAATCCTTTGAATAGTATCAAATGTAAACATTAATCATTTTGGAAGTATATTTAAAAGGACACCAAAGTGCTCCTTAACTTGTTACGACGTAAAGATGTCATGAAAAATAAGCAATCAACTTTCACTGTAGCATTAATATTATTAACCATTCTGCTTTGCATTACTCTCAGGAACTTGTTTGTGCAGTTCATAATGACGTGCTGGCATACATATAGACTAATTCAAGCCACTGTGTTTAAACCATCCACTACTTGTACGGTGTAGCTAAATTAGTTACTAAAGATGAATGGCATAAAGCAGCTAGAAGTTGAGAATTGGAAAAAATGGGCAAGATAACTTTTCAGAAACTGTGTGTGTGCTTTTCAAAGTTCAAGTACAATTCTAATGCAGGTGAAATCTGAAATGTCGAAGCAAGAATTGACTTCAAGAAAAGGAGGATGAGGAGACACCAACTTATGAAGGGTACAGTTCCCTTGCTAATCAAAAGCCATTTGTTTTCTAGTTTTTTAAATGTCATTTGCGTTTCCAAAAACGCAGTTCTGGCTTCATAGCAGTGGCGATATCTTCTACAAGAGGATAGCAAATCACATTGCAATTTTCTGTTTTATAGTCCAATTATTTGTCTCTCTTACATATTTTATTACCTATTGATTGCAGTTCAAGGAATACAAATCCTCAGTTTCATCTGAGTTGTGGAGAAACCATTTATAACTAATTGAATTTTGAAAGTATCACATTGTTTCCAGGTCTACATTGTGAAAAGATTTCTTTCAGATTAGAGTATTCCAACTTGTCATTTACTAATGCCATCTCAAGTTTTCCAAATTATTAACGCCAGGTTCTCTTGTAATCTCTTCATTAAGCAGTAAATAATGAGTCTCAATGAAGTTTAAAGATTTTCATTCAAAAAACACCCTATCTGGTTTTCAGTGCCTGTCCAACCTCAGTGACCTCAAATTGTACATCAATTTGTAAGATCTGGGAAAACTTACGCTTATCTGCATGCATTATTTCAAAACCTTTCTCATTTGTTAATATAGATTACTCAACGTAGCACTCAAGCTATTACTCAGTCTCCTAACATAATCTTCAGTAACTTAAGCTGGCAATTCCTGTGAAGTGATGGGTGCTTTGTTTGTAGAGAATATACGAATGACTCCAATTTTCAACTTAAACAGCTTTATTGTTAATGCATCTGACTGCCTACACGTTTCTGACTTATTTTCAGTCATATATACTATTTTCTGCAATATTTTTTGTCATAAGGATAATTTCAACCATTCATAATGTGAAAATTAATTTGAAATTCAACATTTCAAAACCCATGAAAATTATTAATTCGTGTCAAGTTTTTGCCTTTAATTGGAACATTTGTCATTCAACTGTTTAAACAAGTCCTTTGCTAAAGTGTTGATTTTGATATACTCTCGTTCAAGACATCCTACCCTGAACATGTGAAGTTCAGTTTCTGTCCAATCCACGAACATTGTTTACCGGATCAAAAGTTTGGACTCGATATAATATAGATCGATTTCAAATTTTGTGCAGTTAAAATGTTATGATTTGAACTTGTGTCTCGTGTTTATGGAGTTCAGTCTGGTAGAAATGATTAGCATGCCTCTTTCCCACAGTGGCATCCGGCGGTGGGATCCAGAAACCAACCAGAAAAGAAAGCTACCATTAGACAATGATGAGTAAGACTGCAACTTGAGGAGGGACTAGAGGTAAGAGAGGGAAGGTTCGGTTTAAGTGAAGACGAATGTAGTGACGAACGCACGGAGGTAGTCCATTTTTTTAGTAGGAGAGAACCTCCATAGGGTATGTGATTATACACTTTTTGGCTTTTGCTAAGGAATCATTACAGTGTTCTGCCAGGAAATCTGTATCTGAAATGCGTTACCATGAAAAAAAGATATAAAATGTTTAGATCAAGTGATCTTACCTCCAAATGGTGATTTGAAAAGGACAAAATATTTATTCTTTGAAAAACAATTGTACAAAAAATTTCTGATTCAGTAACCTCATTAAATTCTTTAGAAGCATCATCTGCATTTCTGATTCATTGACCTCCTAAAATTCTTTTTGTTGTGTAAGGTTTTCAAAATGTTCAGATTTTTCTGATTTTAAGCAAAAATGTTACATCTAAAATTACCCATTTTTTATTGCAACTCTCATGGACAACTTCAGCAACTTTCTATTTAAGCAAAATTACTTTCAAAAAATAACAAGATCGTGAAAACTCCTTATTTCTACAGCCTTCTTTGTTCCGCTATCGCTCCCCCAAAATTAAAAAGAAAAAAAAAAAA
>CAIGRN010199456.1:0-10214 GCA_903798345.1 Fraxinus anomala | reverse complement strand
TTTTTTTTTTTTTTTTTAACATGGGCTGAAAAATTGTGATTGTTTGGCCCATATAGTTTTTATTTCATATTAATTATAGTGGAAATTACATGGAGGTAATAATGAATTTTAAAATACATTTGTAATTAATATAATTCTTTCAATGAGATATATTAATTAATATAATTTAATTATTTTAATTTTCGGGTCTACCCTGATTCATTACCGATTGAACTATTTGACCCTTAACCCTTCTAAATTTTTCGAGTCGATGACTAGTTTGATTTTCAAAACAAAATTTACAATTTAAATGACGCTTGTGTAAGCCCGAAACCAAGCTAAATAAAATGATTGCACTATCATCAACCGAAGTTGAGTACATTGTTGTAATTGACGCAGTGATAGATGGTATTTGGCTTAAGGAGCTGTTAACCAAGTTAGGATTCATTNGCTTGTGTAAGCCCGAAACCAAGCTAAATAAAATGATTGCACTATCATCAACCGAAGTTGAGTACATTGTTGTAATTGACGCAGTGATAGATGGTATTTGGCTTAAGGAGCTGTTAACCAAGTTAGGATTCATTGGAAATGATATTGTTTTATACTCTGAAAGTTCACGACCCTCTAACACAAAGAAACTTTCTAATGAAAAGTCTTATATCCAGTAATGAAGGCGAAGCCTTCTCACATATATTTATTGCTAGCACGCCACACTCTTTTATAAGAAATCAAACCCGAAATAAAGACGGCGGAGGTTTTTAAAGCTTGAACAACGAAGATCACGTGGACTGGTTAATAAAACATGGAGGCTGACACATTCAGCTGTTAGCTCGCTAATCGGCGATCACAACGTGGCATAAGCATAAAGGATTTATTCACCTCTGAGGCCCCATAGAAATCTATAAGTAGGCATAGTTGTGAATAAAGAATGCATTCAAATTCAAATATTTCTCTCCCAAATAGTCTTTTCTCATTTTTCTCATGCTTGAGCGTCGAATTCAGAGAGTTTAGGAAGAGTAAATTCTGGCTAGGTGAGATGGATTTGTTGGTTGTGATTTTACGATCAATAATACAATCTTTTTGGCTGAAGAAATAGTTGGGTAATTATACTGTTCATTGCATCACATTTTTAATTACATAAAGATTTTTAACTTTTGCTTATTGTTGTATTTATATCTTAAACTTTTTTTGTCGTATTTTTATTCTAACTTTTCATTAATAAGTAAATTTTGTCTTGATGACAGTCTCCATCTAAAATATCTGATAGGACATTAAAAAAAAAAAAAGCTTATTTACCTCTCATATTTTTAAGCAAAAGAAAGAATTAAATTCAAAATTTCAACAAAATATTTTCCCATATTTCAAACCAAGCTAACATAATATTTAGATAGAAATAATACAAGAGAGAAGATGCGCTAATCAATATAAATTAAGGATAAGAATGAGATAAAAAAAAATTATGGACATAAGTTCAACAATAAGCAAAAATTCGGAACTTCCTTTACAATGTAGTGGAACAAACAAAAAATGTTGTTTGGTAACCGCTCAATATTTAAAGAATTATGATTGATTTACATAGGGGGCACCATAATGGTGCCCATAATGGACACGTGGTGCCCCCATCATTTTGATATCTCAGTGTCAATTACGTGTCTAAAAACCCTATTTCCTCTTAAATATATTTTATTTAATAATTGAACATCGAAGAATAAGGTAACAAAGTAAAGTGAACAAAGTCATTTTGGATGTTAAGGTTAATAGATACGAAAAATAGGATTGACCCCTAAACACCAATATTTAGCTTATGCCTAAGCACCGATGACATGACACACTAATTAATATAGTGGAAGATAATGGTGATTGCATTTTCCGCCCATGTACAGAAATATTCCCACAGAATTTCATCAGAAAACTCACAATGAGTGGACCCCCACCGTGTATTTAAAAAAATTCTACGGGACCTACGTGTGTGTGTTCTGGTTAAATTCTGTGGCTGCTGATTCTGTACAAGCAGAAAAGCTCATGGTGATTCTCATAAAATGATTACATTTATTGATGATTATTGTGCCATATCATTGGTGCTTAACATAAGCTATGCACCGATACTTAGGAGATTAATCTTGTAAGAAAAAATATTCATATAATTTAATAAAACTTATTGAGAATATATGCTCCTCTTTGAAAGAAACAAAATGAGAACCCAAGTCTTTACATAATGACCCATCCCATGATCTAAGAACATCATGCAATACACACCTTTATTGAGTATGTTGACACATAGGTAGCCGAAGCTCCATATGCTATCGGGTGATCACTTTCCAACCCGTATTCCATAGCCGAATATTGCTACTCCAACTGTTCATCATATTCATATACTACTTCTGGTATTTCAATTTTCTTCCTCCTCACATTTTTCCATAAAATATTCCAACATGTTTATGTATCTCACTATCTAGTACAACCTGTAAAAAGATCGAAGTCAAGTGAGAAAAAAATTGTTGAGCATTTTCTATAGATTATAAAGAGTTTCAATTTTCGAAATATGTCCAATTTTGTTCTGCAATCTTCCTATTTAATAGATTAAGAGAGCATAGTAGATTTAAAATGTTAATCAACCTGAAGTAAAGAGTAGACGACCAAAGGTGACGACAAAAAGTCGGGACTGTAGCCCAGGATGCAAGAAATAGACTGCTTTCAGATTTTATCTTAACTTTTATTGGAATGGCTTCGTATATTGATTTCAGTGCAGAAATTCTAGGGACAATTATATCATGTTGTTATAATTGAGCACTTACACCTGAGGATTACCAATTCTGTTCACGTGATGGCTGGCAGAATTCACCTTCCTGCTTCTGATGCTAATATGCACCTATGGTCCAAGCTTTACTGTTATAACTGGATTATATTCTCACATGTATTGCACATACAATTAGTTACGATTCTTACTTGCTCACCACTCCAAATATCAATATAAATTTGTATCACATTCAATGTAATTATGTGTGAATGAATATAATTATTCAGAACTCTCTCATCCTTGTTAATCTTAGCTTCATCAATTCTATCAAAATTTAACTTGGTATCAAAGCCATCAATGGCTAACACCAGATCCAATATTAATACGCAATCAGCCCAGCCAGAATCGAACATGCCGATGTCTTCAATGTTGGGAGGAAATCTGACACCAGTGTTTGGTATAAGCCTTGCTCAAGTACCTCTAGTGAAGTTGGATAAAAATAATTTTCTGCTGTGGAAGAACATGGTTATGCCCATCATTAAGGGGCACAACCTTGAAGGATTCATCACAGGAACAAAGGCCTGTCCAGTTGAGTTTCTGGCAATACAAATCGCAGGCTCTACTGGTGCTACCGTTGAAATGACACCAAACACCAAATATGGAAAATAGACGTCCACAGATCAACTACTGATGGGTTGGCTCTATTCTTCAATGACTAATGAAATTGCCATGAGAGTAATGGGATCTAAAACCTCCCATGACCTCTGGAATGCTGTCCATGAGAGTTTTGGGATGATGAATAAGTCGAGAGTTACATTTCTCATACAAAGGACAAGGAAAGGCTTGATGAGTATTGATCAGTACTTAAACACAATCAAGTAACTTGCAGACAACCTAGAAATTGCAGGAAAATGCATCCCTTATAATGAACTTGTTACTCAAGTGCTTGCTGGACTTGATGAAGAATACACACCTATTGTGGTTCAAATCAACAGCAGAGAATCCATTACCTAGCATGAGTTGTAATCTGTATTGATGACCTTTGAGAGTCGAATTGAGCACCTTAATGTTGTGAAAAACAACTTAGCTTCAGTCAACTTGAGTCACACCTCAGCAAATTTCGTGTACAAGTCAAGTACAAACAGAAGAGGTAGATATAACTTTGGAGGAAGAAACTACAGCAATAGAGGAGGAAGAAGCAGGAGAAGGTTCATTAGATAAACTGAAAACAAAGGACCATGCCAAATCTGTGGATTGAACAATCATTCAGCTGATAAGTGTTTCAATCGCTATGATGAAAGATATATGGGTACTAGACCCGATCAGCACCATCAAAACAACTTTCCAAAACCAACTGCCTTTATAGCTTCATCCAGCACCATTGCAGATGTCTTGGTTTGCAGATTTAGGAGCCAGCAACCATGTAACCTCTGAGAAGAACTTGTCTGAGGCACATGAATATGGTGGTAATGAGAAACTTATTGTTGGTAATGGTAATAAACTGCACATTTCACATATTGGTACCACTTAAGCACACTGAATGACAAATCACTAACTCTTAGTAATGTACTGCTAGTGCCTTCAATCAAGAAAAAATTGATAAGTGTGTCTCAATTAACATCTGATAATAATGTTTTTATGGATTTTCATTATGATTTCTGTGTTGTGAAAGACAAACAAATGAATGAGGTGTTGCTGAAAGGGAAGCTTAAGGATGGACTTTATCTAGTTGAGCATCCAAGTCAAGCCAAAAGGTCTACCTATCAACAGTCAGTCAGTCAATTTCAACACTTCAATAAGTTGAAATCCACAACATTCATTGCCGAGTCCAAATTGTCCAAAAATATTCCTGAAAATGAGTCAAAATTGAAACAGTGGCATAAGAGACTTGGACATCCTACTACTTCTGTGATGTCACAAGTATTCAAACATTGTAATGAAAAACTCAATTCTAATGAAATCAATCAATTATGTGATGCTTGTCAACTTGGTAAATCACATTCCTTGCCATTCAAACTGTTTGATTCACATGCCCTTTTTCCTCTTGATTTGATTCACTCAGACGTCTGGGGTCCAGCACCCATAAATTCAACCTCAGGTTTTAGATACTACGTCCTCTTCATTGATGACCACAATAGATATACATGGATATATCCCATGAAAAATAAATCCGATGCCTTAAATCTATTCATTCAGTTCAAAAATTTAGTCGAAAATAAGTTTGGTAGGAAAATCAAAACTCTTCAATCTGATTAGGAAGGTGAATTCAGAGCATTCACTGACTTAGCTTCAAAATATAGGATTGAAATGTGTTTGTCTTGTCCTCATACTTCAGCTCAAAATGGGAGAGTTGAGAGAAAACATAGACATATAACAGAAACTGGGTTGACCCTCCTCGCTCAAGGAAACATGCCTTTACATTATAGGTGGGAAGCCTTTCATACAGCCACATTTATGATCAACAGACTACCTACACCCATTCTTGAAATGAAAGCACCATCTCAAATTCTAAATAATGAATAAGTAGACTATAAGTCACTCAAAACCTTTTGGTTGTACCTGCTTCCCTTGTCTCGAACCATATCAAGAACATAAGTTCAGTTTTCATTCCACAAAGTGTGTGTTTCTTGGTTTTAGTAACTCTCACAAAGGATACAAATGTCTTAGTCAAACAGGAAAAGTGTACATATCCAGGCATGTAGTTTTAAATGAGAAAGAGTTTCATTTTCAATCTGGTTTTCTCAATAAAAGAAACAATTCAAAGAACTCTGAAACTGTCATCTATTATCTACCATTTCATACTCCTTCAAACTGCAGCCCAACTCGCTCAACTGATGAAGTCCATCATGATGCAACCCCAACAATAACACCTTACAGTCCTGATAAACGAGAATTGGCTGAAAATGTTATGACTGAGGGAACTGGAAATGAAAATACAGAGACTAATACTGAAGGTACTTACATTGAAACTCAAGAAGGAACATTAAGTGCTCAGGTAGATCAAACTGAAGTGAATGATGAGGTGCATTTAAGAGTGACAGAACAGGCGAACCAGGCTCCAGAACATCCTATGATCACTAGAAGTAAAACAGGTATTTTTAAACCTAAAGCCTACTCTACTCAATGCAAAGCGTACAGTATACATCAGGACAAACTAGAACCCAACAATGTTGCTGAGGCTTTGTCGAACAAAAGTTGGAAAGAAGCAATGGAGGATGAATATAAAGCACTGATGAGGAACAAAACTTAGAAACTTGTACCACCTCAGACCAGTCAAAAGGTAATAGGAAATAAATGGGTTTTCAGAGTTAACTGTGATATTGAAGGAAAAATATTGAAGCACAAAGCAAGACTTGTTGCCAAAGGATTCTTGCAGACTTCAGGTGTGGATTATCATGAAACCTTTAGCACAGTCATAAAGGCCTCAACTCTGAGAATATAATCCTTACTCTTGCAATCTCTAATAATTGGAGTATCAGACAAGTTGACATCAACAATGCTTTCTTGAACGGGAAACTTGAAAAGGTCTATATAAGGTAGCCAGAAGGTTTCATTGACAATGCAAGACCTACCTTTGTCAGCAAACTTAAAAGAGCACTCTATTGACTCAAGCAAGCACATAGAGCATGGTATAAGAAGCTGAAGAAGACCTTTTTGGACTGGAAGTTTTCAAAGTCAAAGGCAGATAGCTCACTGTTCTTTTACATGAATCAGAAGCAAGTAATATTTGCCTTGGTATATGTTGACGACATAGAGATTACAGGCAATGATCAGAAAGTGTTGTAGGACTTCATTGATAACTTAAATGCAAAATTTGCTCTGAAAGACATGGGAGAGTTACATAAATATTTGGGAATTGAGGTTAGAAGAGGAAAATCAGGTATGCACCTAAGTCAAGTCAAGTACACAAGAGACCTATTGGAAAGATTTAATCTAGAACATCTCAAACCGTATGCAACACCTATGACAGTAGGCAAGATCATCTCCAGAAGTGATGATGAAAAAATGGCAGATCTCTCTCTGTATAGGAGTACTATAGGTGGGTTGCAATACTTAGCTCACACACGGCTTGATATAACCTTTGCAGTTAATAAAATGAGTCAGTTCTTGCAAGCACCTTCAGATGTTCATTGGAAGGTAGTTAAGAGAATTTTCAGGTATCTAAAGGGGACAATTGATCAAGGATTATGGATTCAAAGGACTGACAGAATTCATATTACTGGGTTTGCTGATGCAGACTTGGCATCATGCCCTGATGATAGAAGGTCGACAGCTGGTTATTGTATCTACTTGGGAGACACATTGATGGCCTGGTCTTTGAAGAAACAACACGTTGTGGCTAGGTCCAGCACTGAGTCAGAATATAGAGCCTTAGCACAAGCAGTAGCTGAAATAACCTGGATTGAATCACTGCTCAAAGAAATCAAATTACAATCTGTTTCTCCTCCTATACTTTGGTGTGATAATCTTAGTGCAAGTTCTTTAACTTCAAATCCTGTCTACCACGCCCAAACTAAGCACATTGAGCTGGATATACACTTTGTCAAGGACAAAGTTCTTGAAGGAAAGCTAAACATTCAATACGTTCCATCGTCTGATCAAATTGCTGACCTGCTTACCAAGCCCCTCTCACAAACTAGGTTTCTATTCTTAAAGAACAAGCTGGGAGTTAAAGAATAAACTCCAGCTTGAGGGGAAATGTTAAAATTGAGCACTTACACATGAGAATTACCAATTCTGTTCACGTGATGGCTGGCAGAATTTACCTTCCTGCTTCTGATGCTAATGTACACATGTGGTCCTAGCTTTACTGTTATAACTGTATTATATTCTCACGTGTATTGCACACACAATTGGTTACGATTCTTACTTGCTCACCACTCCAAATATCAATATAAATTTGTATCACATTCAATGTAATTATGTGTGAATGAATATAATTATTCAGAACTGTCTCATCCTTGTTAATCTTAGCTTCATCAATTCTATCAAAATTTAACTCATGTGTACCTTTTTTAGAATAATGCTACTTGTATATAAGCAGTTACATAATAATTTACGTATAGATAAGGTATCAAAAAGTGAGTGAAAATGTTTTTTTTATTTGGTAGAAGAAATTCTGATACAATTATATCTCAGCATGAATTCTGCTACATATACATAAGTGTTTACATAATGGATTACATTATGCCACATGGTACTCTACAATTTTTTCAATTTAAAATACAGTCAACTTTTTCTTCCAATCTTTTTCCTCCACATCATTTTATGTAATTCCCTTATGTTCCATTTTTATGTACAAGTAGCATAATCCTCTCAATATATCATGTATATATAAACCATTATATAAACATATTATGTACATGTAGTACAACTTTATTTTTGATAGGTTGAACATGTTTGATGATATAAATGTAAGTTGGGTATGTACATTAAATATTTTCTTATTTCTTATTGGCTAAACATGTTCAACCCAGTTTAATGTATCTATTACGACACGTGTAATCCAATGAGTGGACATTAATGCAATGAAGGAACAATTTATAATCATTAAAATACAAGGAAATATATCCATGGCCAGATTCATGTATGTTGGTGCATTTTAATAAATTTAATTCATTCATTATATTTTCTTTTATTGATTTGTAGATTTCAAAGTTAGGAAAGTGAAGAGGTTGGAGGTTTGGAAAGTGAAAGGTGAGTAGGTGTGTAGGTGGGAATTGAATATGTAACATTCATGTGCTTATGGCCCCTCTTTATTTTGGGTGGCCTATTTTTACCTATAAATATGATCATTCATTGGTTGTTCATCACCAACACAACAATCACAATTCTTTCATCTTCTCTTATTACACTTTCACTCATTTTATTTGAGAGATTATTAAGCAAAGAAGGGTGTTCTTTTAGTTGAGCTTTGGACTCAACTACTTGTACAGAGTTTGTTTGAGCTATATGACTAACAATCGTGCTGTTGTATCTTGAAGGAGACAAGTCATAGAGTTCTATGTACTATGTTCTAGGCTTTGCCAATCATAGAGGGCTTGAATCTCTTTAAAGAGAGCGAAATATATGTGCCTCAGTCTATCCAATTTATTTTCCTATTTATTCTATAACTCCATTTTCTATTATTGAAATTTCACCAACAATTTTAGGGAGATTCAAACAAATGGAGTTAGCACCTGAGAAGCCCGTTGACAACATCGGAGATCTCAACAAACCCTTTCATTTTGAGGGAGCCCATTTCAAGCCGTGGAAGAGCAAAGTCATGTTTTGCCTTAGCCTTCTCAAAGTATCTTATATCCTCACTGAGAATAATCCAAACAAGGTCTCTCCCAACAATATGAACGAAGAGGAACTTCAAGCTCATTCAGGTAGAAAAATATAATAAAGATGAGTATAATTGTAGGTGTTCTATCTTGAATTGCTATCAGATAATTTTAATGATTACTATAATACTACTTAATCCTTTGCAAAGAAAATGTGGAAAGATTTACATAATAAATATGATACTGAGAAAGCTGGTGGAAAGAAATATACTGCTAGTCGCTTCTTCGCTATCATACGGTGGACGGAAAATCTGTGGAAGATGATAAGTGCGTTGTACACACTTAGTTTAGGCCACAAACATGGATAATTGTGAATAAATATTGGAATATATCTTAATTCGATATAATTTGTGTTTTGCAGGACAACACCGATGAATATGACGAAAATTCGAAAAAATAAGCGAAAATGACTAAAATGAAGTAAAATCAAAGTTTGAGGACTCAAGTGCAAATACAGAAAAGTTTTTTCGATCTTACAATGAAGATTTGAGAGTGTTGGGTATCAATTGGATGACAAAAGAAGCCAAAGGGATGAAATATAGTTGAAGTACTATCACATATCAACTTCCAAACGAAAAAGTTATGCTTCAAGTTTTCAGTTTTTAGTTTGAGACCCATTTATGGTATAGAAGTCGTTCGAATTTGAAGATTTATATTTCTCAAATATTTGTATCCCTTTAAGTAATCTTTTCAACACATTTTGAATCACCTCAATCGGATATCGGGAGAGAAAAATATGACCAAAATACTGAAAGCTGTCCGGTGGAAAAAAAAAAGTATTACCATGCGACCGCATGGTAGAACTTCCTTGCGGTCACACAGAACCATGCAGAGACCCCTGATGCCTCATTTGGATGAACCATGCGGTCGCATGGTTCATACCCATGCGGCCGCATGGGTGTTTTTCGGCGCGAATTTTCTAGTTTCCTTTTTCGAGTCAAATACCTATAGAAACAAATCTTGAGCGGCGTATTTAAACCCGAGAGCCATCCAGAACGCGTGGAGAGGAGATTTTATCAGAGTTTTGAGAGAGAAAAGAGGCAAGAACATGAATATCAACTCCAAGAATACGAAGATTCAATTGAAGATTAATCGGGGTGATGTCGTTCTTCATCTATTTTTCTGATTTTCTTCTCTCCACCATGCTAGGCTAGATTAATATGTGCTAGGTG
>CAIGRN010199455.1:0-12284 GCA_903798345.1 Fraxinus anomala | reverse complement strand
TAAATAAAAAGAAAAAAAAAAAAGAGTTCTTTTGAAACTATGAAATATCCTTATCCAAAATCAATTCCATTCCATATTATGAATAATCAAAGAAAAAAGGACTTCTTTTGGGAGTAGGATATTTCCTTATCCAAAATCAATTCCATTCCATTCCCTTCCATATTATAAATAATCAAAACAAGAGTTGTTTTGGGAGTAGGATATTTCCTTATCTAAAATCAATTTCATATTATAAATCATCCATCAATTCTAATTTTTCAATACCAAAAAACGACTCATCTAATTTTTCTCTCCGTATTTCTACTAGAATGGGAGAAAGAAAAGTGCTAAACAAGTATTATCCACCGGACTTCGATCCGGCAAAGATTCCACGGCCACAGCAGCCAAAGAAAAAGCAATTCCTTATCCGCAATATGCTTCCCATGAGCATTCGTTGTACGACTTGTGGGAATTACATGTATAAGGGTACTAAGTTTAATTCGCGGAAAGAAGAAGCCATCGGGGAGACTTATTTGGGAATTCGAGTTTTTAGGTTCTATATCAAATGCAGCAAATGCTCAGCGGAAATAACATTCAAGACGGATCCACATAATTCGGATTATGCTCTTGAGTGCGGTGCTACGAGAAATTTCGAACCTTGGCGTGCAGAGGATGAAGAGAAAAAGAAAAGGAATATAGATGATATGGGAGATGCGATGAAATCGTTGGAGAATAGATATTTGGACTCGAAGAGGGAGCTGGATATCCTAGTTGCTTTGGATGATATCAAGTCTATGAACTCGAGACATGGAAGGGTGAGTGTAGATTCAATGCTCGAAGCTTTGCAACGGAAAAATGAGGTGAAAGACAGGAAATTGGAAGAAGAGGATGAAGCTCTTATAGAATCCGCGTTTAAGGGGGCACGAGAGCATATTTTACGAAGGATTGATGATGAAGAAGGTTTAACTGTGTTTTCACCTGAGAAGAGAAGAAAGCTATCTACCGAGCTTCCTAACCCAACAGATTCTTTACCGAAAGGCAGTGTTCATGACAGCTTCAAGAGTCGAAATAATGATAAATTCATTCTGAAGTCTTCATCGGTCACAGTTTCTATTCTTAGGAAACCACTTCCCAATTTCAATAGTAACAAGGCAGAAAATGAGGAGCCGAAGAATCAGGAGGCCGAATCCATTACAAGCAGTGGATTACAATCATTATGCCAACAATATGGAAGTAATGAAGAGGATTGATAGCAAAGAACCATCCCACTTGTGTCAGATTGGCAGCGTAATTGTATTTGTATTTAGTTTGGTGTGAGGCATGTTGACTGATACTTGCAGTATATTGTATATAGCATCCAATTTTTCATGTACTAGTAGATTCTTGCTGTTTTTATTATACAATTTCGTGTTTCTTGAAGTTAAATAAGTTACTTCCATGTGCATTGTGTTAGTAAATAACAAAGCATCGATCCTTCCCATGGTTGTGGTTCTTCTATTGAGAATGAGGTTGTTGCATTCTACCCGTCTTCACTCTTTTAGTATGCACTCATTCAGTGTAAATTTATAGTTATTGACCACTAATACTACATTTTTTTCTCTTATAATGTAAACTACATCTTTTCCACCGGGTATTAATATTGCGTAAAAGGAAGATTGTCATTTATCATTAATGGTGAATAGGATTTTAGGAAAATGTGTGATTAAAAAGTATAAATTTTTTTTTTGAATTTACATGTAAATTATTTTATTGTGTGAATATGTGAATGAGTTTGAAAAGAATGAAAAACAAACATAAACAATCTCTAAATGCAAATGACTTTTTGAGCTGAGTCAACCGGTCCTTAAAGAACTCCCAAAAGTTTCTCCATTCAAAGGGTACTAACTGGAGTACAAAAGATCATTCTGGACAATCTTAGAAAATTGTTCCAAAGTTCTTTCCCTGTTGCCTGTTGGTGGTCATCAATGAAAAAAATTCAAGTAATGTGCTTTCTCAAATCCCAACCTCTATTGCTTTTGTTTCGCTGAGAACAAACAATATCATAACATGTTTTCTAATGATCAAAATGAATAAAAATAAACATCATAGAACTTGCAGAAAAAGTTTAATTAGTTGTAGACTGATTTTAATATATTGTTAGCCTATTTGGCATAATTTTTGCTTTTGTTTACTGTAGAAAATTTTTGGAATGAAACTGTCTTAATTTTTATATGAAAAATAATTTTTAAAAAAGTTTCATATTTTATAAATCCTTTTAGAGGAAACTACATTGGATCAGTTTCCTCTTCAAACTTTTCTAACTAGAAGTACTTTTATAAAATTAGCCAAACGAGTTCAGAAGCGATTTTGGAGCCAAACGAGCACTAAAAGTATATTGTGAAATAAAGAAAGTTAACCACATTATTACAAAGGGGAAAAAATGCCATAATCAAGAGTCACAAGTTTGTAGTACATTATTCAAGTGATTAAGCAGGTGGTTGCCCACGGAATAATGTTGTTAATCGACGAAAGAAACTGACATTATTCTGATAATTTTGTTTCTAAGTAGAAAGTACCCACTCTTTATGTGGGATATATGTTACAAGAAGTTTTTGAGGGGAGGAAAAAAAGAGAGAAAAAATGTCGTCAGTTGACTCCATAGATCCACTTCTCAGCAGTGTTCGTGTAACTAACCAACTCCTCGGCTTTAAACCATAGTTTGATTTCATCCTTGGCTGTCTCCGGGCTGTCACTGCCATGGATTATATTTCTGGAAGCAGAGAATTATCATACAGATGAGATATCCGTTTATGTTGAACAAGCAGAGAAAATATAACTGTAGCACATAACGATTAAAACACAAAATACGTCTTAAGACATTTTTTTCTTATGAGATTCCTCAAGATAAGAGATTCAAGGTTAAGATTAGAAGCTTTATGGTCTGATTGTGGTTTTGTTCTCAACTGTTTGCATATTTGGAAGGAATTATATGCACTCGTACTCACTCAACTTTTGTCATGTTGGCGCTTGCTTTTTCCTTTTTTATTTCGAGCAGGTCATTGAACTTAAGACGTTCCTTACAATTTGGTCATTTCCTTCATATCCATTAGTTCGACTACATAAAAGCGATGGTAACTACTAATGTGCTACATCAACTTTTCCATTAGTCAACTAATGGAAATTGCCCGAGCAATCAAATTGTAATAGTTTTAAGTTCAATGAAACTATATGAAGTTTAAAATCATGAACATTTTGCAGGATGTTCAATGATCACGTCTATTTGACACTATTCTGAAGGGAAGAACTTACCTTCCAACCACAACAGCCAAGTCCCCTCGGATGGTTCCGGGTTCTGATTTCTGGGGATCAGTAGCTCCAATAAGTTTGCGACCATATTTTATTACTCCTTCACTTTCCCAAACCTGAAGAAGTAAAAAATTGAGCTCAGTTCCCTAAAAAATAGTGTGAAGCAAGCAGATACAGTTGACCTCTTCTAACCATTGCAATGACTGGTCCAGAGCTAAGAAAATCACACAAGCCATTAAAGGAATGGTCTCTCCTTCAGATCATGATAATGCTTCTGGGCAAAATCCTTTGAAGGAACCAAAATCTTGATAGCAACAAGCTTATAACCTTTGCGCTCAAAGGGAGATATGATTTCTGAAATCTGACAGCCATGGAAACTTTATCAGAGATCGTGCAAAGATAGAACACGTTAATACAAATATGTTCCCGACTCAGCCACAAGACCAAAAGTAAAGAAGGTGGGAGGGGATCCAAGACTAGATTATATAACTGAATGCAGAAACATTGTCATAAAATTTGCAATGTTATATGTTATCAAGCTTGTCATTATGGTATCAGCAGAAAGGAACCTTCCATGTAATAATAAAATAAGCTGGGCAGAACAATACCAGTCCTCTTTGCACTCCATCTGGCTTGATGGCAATAAAAGTGCGCTCCATCTTCACAAACAACAAAAATTGCATTGTCAGCCAACAGAGAAAAGAATGGACAACATCTCACATGCAAAAGTTAGGCTGCGCAAACTGAAGTACGTCAGCAGCATGTGCCTCTTTCTCCTGAAGCATGTAAGCTAAGATTCAAACAAAAGATCAAGTCAGAATTCTAGTTGAAAGAAGCTGTGGGACGGGTAAGGCTAGGAAGATTTTAAGCTATTGGTCATTGGGTAGTACAGGGGCTACTATGATCAACAAAAGGTACTTGTTTGAGATTGCATAGCACTGTGAGGAGAAACACAGGAATATTCTCAAATGAGAGCTATAATTTGAGTAAACTATTTTACCCTGTTACCATGCAGAAGCATGAAATAACAGAAGAGGCACCGAAAGCACAATGCAAAACTTAAGCAAGGGAAAAGGCACCTCTTCTATTAGCACACTTGTAATCACTCAGATTCTCAAAACCTGAGTTACTTTTTGTCATTTCACCAGTTAAAAAAAACTTGCACAGCAAAAAATAAAGTCTGAATTTGTACAGGGAACAAGTTACCTAGGAAATATACAAAAAGAAACTTGTTTAAAAGCATTGAGAGGGAAGAGTTTTGGGATAAGACCTGCTGCAGTAAGAGTAAGAACTCCAGAAACCCAGCCCCTATATGCATTTCCTGATCCAGATGCACCATATGAAGATAGAGCCGACGCTCTTCCTCTACACGTAAGAGCTGCAGCCGCTGCTCGTCCTCCTTCCATTACAAAGATAGATAACTTTCCTCTTAAGGTTTTTGATGTACAATTTTAAGCTTATTTATTTTTTGTTAGAAACTCCAGTAGGATTATAACATACCATAAAGATTAGTCAAATTTAGTTAAATAAAAAGTCACCAAAGCACTTCAGAAAATGTGTTCATTAGCACATTAGTCACTATGATGCAAGGCGGAAAAGAAAAAACTAAACAGATAAAATTTTATATCATCTAGTATAATGAAAAAGCTCAAATTGTGTAAAAATGAAGTCAATTAATTACATAACTAAAAATAAATAAAAAGGTTTAAACATTTAAGAAAGATTCAATTAATAAAAAGCAATCTGAAAAATATTGAAAGAAACTAAAAAAAAATTCAAATTTTTCCGATCAAACATTTCCAAAATTCACTTGCACATTAAAAATACAACTAACTTTAATCTTGGCTAGTACAATTAAAAAGCTTAAATTACATGAAAATGAAAACCAATTAATTACTTATTAATAAATAATAAAAATGTGGAAAGCGTCTAATAAAGGTTCAAAAAACAAAAAATGAAATAAAATAAATGAAAGGGAAAGCTTTTTTTTTTTTAATTTTATATATTTCCCAAATCCAACATTGCCAAAGATGCTTGCATATTCAAAATGCAAGTACTGATTTTTATCTTGGGTAGTATATAAAAAAGCTCAAATTACATCAAATAAAATCAATTAATTACTTCATTAGAAAGTAATGTAAATGCAGTAAACATCAAAGATTCAATTTTAGGAAAGAACTATAAATATCTAGGGATCAAATATTTCAAAATGTACTTTCATATTCAAATTTCAAAATACAATTCACTAGATAAAACTTTGAAATTGCATGAAACTGAAGTCACTTAATTACATAATTAATAAACAATGAAGATGCTCTAACATCCAAAAATGATTAAAAAAAATGAAAATCAAACTAAAAAATATGGAATTTTCATAATTAATAAACAATGAAAATGAGGTAAATAAATTACTTAATTTAAAAATAATGAAAATGCAGTAAACATCAAAGAAAATTAAGCCCTTGTATGAAGTTAATTTTTGAGAAGTGATTTTTTAGAATGCGCCACTAAAAAGTAGAAAAAGTTATGAATCAACGTGCAAACGTATTTTATTCAAAGAATGAGCTATTGAAAATGAGTTTTAAATAATCAACATAATACAAGAGCTAAAAAGTAAAAAAAGCAAACTAAAAAATATAAGGAAATCGATTCTATCATATTTTAGGAATTTAACAAATGCAAAGAAAAGATTCGAAATGCAATTCACCGTGCTTTTCAAAACAAAAAAAAAAAATTTTGAAATTACCAGAAAAGATCCTGCTAAAAGGTATCAGAGAGAATATTTCACAGAAGAATTGAAATATAAATATATTATAGCATAAAGATTAGTCAAATTCAGTTTTAAGTAAAAATTTTATCCAAACCTCTTTTAAAAATTTATTACAAGCAATGGAGAACACGATAATATAAAGAGAAAAGAACAACTACGCAAATGTTTGAAATTGCATAAAAATTAATTACTGAATTAAAACAAGATGAAAATGCAGTAAACAACTAAAAAGGATTCGATTATAAAAAGGAAACTACAAAATATATGGAAAGCAAAAAAATTTCATATTTAATTAACAGGTCAGAAATTACCAACAAAATTGCAAATCACGTTAATTTTCAGAAAATTGAAATTACCGGAAAAGGAACGAGAAGTCTGCTTAGAAGCAGCAGAGAGAATAGTCCTCGCAGATCTGCAAATCTGAAACCTCATTATTCGAAAATAAAATATCTTCCAATTATCCAGATATTAGAGTGGCATATATTCAACTACTGTACCTCAGGCTGTTATTTTTGTACTCCTGCTGTTCTTGGTGATTTGCTGGGTCAAAACTCTAGTGCCAGTAATTAGGTTCGCAATCTGATTTTACGGGTCGTTATGGAAACTTTTACGATGTCGTTTCGGATTTGACTTGAAACTCGTGACAGTAAGCCCATCCTTTTTGAAATAAATATAATTATGAAATAGTTATTTTATATATATATATATATATATATATGATTAGAAAAAATAAAAAATAAAATTATTTTACGTGCAAAATTATATGGAAAGATGTCCGTTAAAAATGAGTTGTGAAAAAAAATGATTTTTTGAAAAAATGAAGGCCAAACATAAGCTAAATATAGAGCGTGTTCATCGAACTCAAACTGAGTGTTAGATTTATCATTTTATCCCAAAGAGAGTGTTAAGGTCGAACTCAAACCATACTATGTAATCCAAATAAAATGTGGGCCGAACTTGAGTTTGCATAAACTTGGATAAAACTTTTCAAAATTCATTTTTCTCTTTCTTATTTTTAATCACACATTTTTCGAGAAAATAATATTATATGCAAACCCAAAAATTTTCCTTATTTTTTAATCACACGTTCTTCATCAAAATATTATTTCAAAATGCATTTTAAACAAAAAAAAAAAGAGGCTCGAACAAGTTCAAATGTATTCAATCAATAATCTATAAAAGTCTTTGAATAGTCAATCAAGACTTTTTTAGACTTTTTAAAAGTACGTAAAAGTTACGGCGTACTTAAATCAATAATTTTTAAAAGTCTTCAAATAAATAAATTTTATAAAATCATCCACATACCACCTTATAACAGAAAATATAAATTAATAATGCCATAAAATTATAAAGGTGCATTTGATTGTCAATATTTTTTATGAAAAATGTATTTTTTTTTCACCTAATTTCTTATTTTTATACTGTTTGATTAACAATTTTTTTCAAGAAAATTTTTTTCCTATTTTTGGTCACGTAACCATATTTTTCTTGAAAACAATGAAAATATTTTATCTACAGAGATGTGGTTTTTATTTTTCAGATAATTCACACACACACTCTCTCATCTATCCCCCTCTTTCATCTACCCACCAATAAAAAAATGGACAAGAATAATATTTTTTAGGTTAAAAACTAAATCAATCAAATACATTTAATTAATAATTTTTCATACAAATAAGTTATAGGCAATTGAATTACCTAGAATTTATTTATTTTTTCCATACAAATTTCTTGCTCGTAATCAAGCGGACCCTAAAAGTGTCTCATTCATCCCCAAATTTTTCACCAAAACAAATAATATCTGTCGATTAGTAATATTTTTATTTCTTCAATATTTCTCTTCTCTTTCATTCTCCGAAATCTAGAGCCATAATACAAGAAAGAAAAATTAATGTTTTTTCTATTTTCAACTTATTATTAATAATAATATTTTCTTTTTAAAATTACCATTTCTTTTTTCTATCTCTTCTTTTTTATCATATTCTTCTTTCTTTGTGAAAAATATCAATTGTAAATTCTTATAAGATCTCTCTTCTTTTTCATTGTTTCCTCCAATTTTTCTATGAAACAGATTAATTTCGATTAAAATTTAACAAAAAAAAAATTGATTGATTTGTAATTCAATTTTATAGGTTAGTTGCTTATTTAATTTAATAACTTTCTACATGTTTGAGAGTATTGAAATGTTATAATTTTTTTATATTTTTAAAATCAAGGTATATTATGTTTGTTATATTCTTTTAAATATATTTTTATTGACGTGATAAATAAATTTTGTTATTCTAAGTTGTGGATCTTTTTTTCATGCAAGTAGTTGTTCAAATTTTCTTTTACATTATAATGTGTAAATAAATAATTCATTAAAACAAGAATATGCATCAAGTTATATGGACATATAACTTTATCTACAAGATTGTTTCTAAAATGAAAGTGTATGAAAGTCTATAAAAGCAAAAGTCATTAATACACCCTCTAAATGTTCGAAAAATAATTTATAATAGATCGAGAAGGAAATTAATGATATCACCTTACATGTAACAAATAAAATTAAATCACGTATTTTTCTTCTTTAATCATTTCAAATTCAAACACTTATTAAATTGACCAACAAAAGGTTGGTAGATCCATAATGCTTAAGAGAGTGATTGACACACTAATCCTCGTACGAGTACATCCTCAATGTGTGATAAGAACAAATCCCAAAAATCAAAAGCAATTGGTAAAAGATCCTTTAGTGCAATTTTTCTTTGCAATTGAGAATATGTTCGTAATATCACATCCCAGGTTATATTAGGATCCACTCAAATAAAAAAAATTTAAAGTTTGATTCAGATTTCATTGAGTATTTGTTGATTAGTTGAAGTAGGCCTTGAAGATATCAAAATATGGACCAAGAAGTGATTTAGCCGCATTGTCGTTAGTTGCACGTCAAGCTCTCACTCAAGCGCACATAATAGGGAGCGGGCACCCGCTTGTGCCAGTCTACCGCTCGAGAGGTGCCTCCACTGCTCGCTTTCCGTCAGGGTCGTACTCGAATGGTGGTGACATCCGTCCCACGATCCATTTCTTGTTTTGATGCATTTTTTTATGCTCTTTCCATCTTTAAGACTATAGTTAAGGTTTAGACATATATCCTATATATAGTTGGCTCTTCTTTTACAAATTAAAAAAGTTAAATAATATTGTAAACACAATATTTTTGTATTCTCTCTCTATATTATAGTGAATTCACCTTTCCTCTGCCAAATTTCTTGTGTTGTGATCTTTACTTCATATTGTGCCATATAATCTCGTCCATAACTTGTACCAATTTTCAATTATGAAAAGAATGGAGAAGGAAAATAAGTGAGAAGTGGAGAAGACAAACTAATCGAATCATTATTAGAGACCCACAATTCTATTTCACCATCAATTCAATCACGGTTCACGTTTTTTTTCCACGTCGCTTGTATAGGATACACTCACATTATTTTTCAATTATGGAAAGAAGGGAGAAGGAAAATAAGTGAGAAGTGCAGATGACAAACTCTCATCCTAAAAGAATAAAGAAAATTAATGAAATGATAGAATCTTACCTTAAAGATAAAGCAAAGAAGCAAAATAAAAGTAAGTTTGTGGGTTTTATGGTTTGAACAATGCAATGCTTAATTCTGCAATTTTCTTTGATTCTCTCATTTTTTATTGTGTTCTGAACAATCATTCTGCCACAGTTAGACTCTGTTTTACTAACTATACGATAGTAAGATATAATTTTTATTAGTTTGATGATATTTTGGTCATTATTATTTCTAAAATATATTTTCCTCTTTTTTATTTTCAACCATACATTTTTCAATAAAATAATATTACATACAATTCTCAAAAAAAATTCTAATTTTTTAACAACATATTCTTCATTAAAATACTATTCCAAAATATATTTTGAACAAAAAAATGGGGCTCAAACACTCTTAATTATGTCAATCAATTTATAGTGAAGAAAGATTATTGATATTGTAGCATATAGTTGTACTTAAGAAGAATATATTATTTCTCGTTGATTTATTACTTATTAGTGAAAGGCACGGGCCCGGTTTTGGGGCGAGGCGAGAGAGGCCCATGCCTCAGGCCCAACATTAGGGGGCTTCACTCGCCTTGACCCAATTTTTCGAATATTTCTTTTTAGGGAACAATACATAAATCAGGTTTTTAAGTATCACCATTTAAAAATTAAGGATAGATGTTTTAAATTTCAAAAATCAGGTTTTCATTAAAATTTATTTATGATTTAATTAATTAATTATATATTTTATTAATAAATATATAAATGTCACAGATCTATGCAATTTGATCACAATTCAATGGGTTAGTTTCGGGTTAGGAAATTAAATTGGGAACAATACATAAATCAGATTTTTAAGTTTCACTATTTCAAAATTAAGGATAGAAGTTTTAAATTTCAAAAATCAGGTTTTCATTAAAATTTATTTATGAATTAATTAATTAGCCCATGTTTGACACCCATTTTGGGAGAAAAACAAATTTTGGAATAGTGATTGATTTAAGATTGTGTGGTTAAAAAGTAAGAAGAATTTTTGAGTTTATGTGTAATATTGTTTTATTGATAGAATGTGTGGTTGAAATGAAGAATGCAAAATAGAATGAGAAAAAAAATGAATTTCAAACAGGGGCTTAATTATATATTTTATTAATAAATATATAAAGGTCACCAATCTATACAATTTGATCATAATTCAACAATTTTAAGGTCACAATTCAAAAAAATTATAGGTCACAGTTCGTTTATCGGTCACAAATTAAAAATTTAAAAATCACAATTTGTTCATTGATCACAAATCACAAAATTTCTAAGTCACATATTATTTTTATTGGTCACAAATTAATAAATTTGTTGGCCACATAGTATTTATTGGTCACACACCAACTAATTTTTCGGTCACAATCAACAAATCATTTGTAACCACCACCAACACAACAACAACTTCATCTCCGCCGCTAACACCAACACCACAGAAACGCCATTAACACCAAAGCCACAAAAACTACCGTCGCCGACACTACCACCAAACAATGTCACCGCAATCACCACCAAACCACAGCCACCGCAACCATCATCTCCACTACAGCCACCACCACAACTACCATCTCATCTATCTTTATCTCAACCACACAGCAACCATCAACCCCCTAAAAAATCCCCAAATCGTGATGTCGCACCACGACCACCACCACCAACAACCGCCAAAATCAGCACCACCACAGCTTCCACCAACAACCGTAAACACAACCAATGGCCGCCTGTGATAGAGATCTGTAACATCAATTTACAATAATCTGCAATAATCCGTAGCTTGATCTCTGCCTTCCCATGAACAATAGATCTCTGCAATAATATGTAGCTTGATCTCTGCCGCCCACCGTCACTTTTCTTCTCCGACCCGATCGTAGCACCGCCACTTATCCATTGCCGCCCATAGATAAAATGGCCACCTGTGACCATAGATCTGCAGCCTTGTGCAATATGCGCAGCTGCCACACGTGGTTATCATGGGTGAACGCCGCGCAGAGGGGAATCGTCGTTGAGCGGCAGCTTAGTGGGGATAAAGAGAGACTTCGGTGTGGATCCGATGGGGGCTCACGACGCACGAGGTGGTGCCGGTGGTGGCGGCTGGGATAGAGAGAGGGGAGAGAAAATGGGTGGGTCGATAGGTAGGGAGGGAGAGAGGGGGGGGGGAAGAAAAAATCAAATAATTACGGTTTGAAATTGTATATGATTGATTTAAATAAAAATTAATTTAAAAATCATGAAATAAAACCTGATTTATGTATTATTAAAGTTGATTCTCGATTTATGAAAATGGTAAGTTAAAAACCCGTGAGGCTATAATTTCCTCTTCTTTTTAATAAATACAAAAATTATAGATGAAAACCTTTCTTCTTCTCTTCTTCTAAGTCACAACAAATATGTTGGAGGAAAACAGTACTCTGTTAAATGTAGAATTAGAAGAAATTCTCTTCGTTCCGTTGCTGAATTTACAATGGTTGATTACAACGTTTTTCGATCCAACTACCATGACTAGCCTATTTATCGTTCTTGAAAACACTAGGCCTTCATTCGTTCATGTAAGATTAATTCAATCATCTCTTTATATTTTTTAGTTTAATTATTGATGAAATAAATTAAAATTGACGCTTTGGTATTATTGTAGATACCTGTGCACAGATCCCTATCCTGATGCAAATATGAAAA
>CAIGRN010199448.1:0-14093 GCA_903798345.1 Fraxinus anomala | reverse complement strand
TCTTAATCCCTAGTATCACATTAGTAATACACATAGCTTTCATATCAAAATGCTGTGTTAGCATTCTCTTGGTGTTTAGCATTAGTTCGAGATTATTTGTCATTATCAACATGTCGTCTATATATAGGTACACAATTACATATGCATTTGGTGGATGTTTTATAAATACATATTTATCACATTCGTTTATCTTGAATCCGTTTGACAACATCATTTTGTCAAATTTTTGGTGTCATTGTTTAGGAACTTGTTTCAATCTACACAAGGACTTAACAAGTTTATAAATCTTGTGTTTGTGATTAGGAGAAATGAACCCTTCGGATTGTTCCATGNACTTGTTTCAATCTACACAAGGACTTAACAAGTTTATAAATCTTGTGTTTGTGATTAGGAGAAATGAACCCTTCGGGTTGTTCCATGTATATCTCATCTTCTAACTCACCATTCAAGAATGTTGTTTTCACGTCCATTTGATGAATCACATGATTGTGTATTGCTGCAATCGTAATTAACAACACTATCGAAGTGATTCTAGTCACGGGTGAGTAGGTATCAAAGAAGTCAAGTCCTTCTTTTTTCCTATATCCTTTGGCAACCAACCTATCCTTGTATTTGTCAATGGATTTATCCATTTAAGTTTCTTCTTAAAAATCTATTTCCACCCTAAAAACTTATTTTCATGAGGTAAATCAATCAACTCCCAAGTATGGTTTTACATTATCGAATCTATCTCACTATTGATAATTTCTTTTCAATGAGATGCTTCCAGTATAGACATGGCTTCATCAAAAGTCTTTGGATCATTTTGTACCATATAGGTTAGAAAATCTGGGCCAAACGAAGCTGATATTCTTGCCATTTTACTACGCATTGGTTCTTCCTCATTTGAAATATCATTTGTAGTATCATAAGCTCTCTTTTTGAACTTGCACTTTCATTTTCCTTACAAGGAAACACATTCTCGAAGAATGACGCATTTCTTGATTCAATTATGGTTCCTTCGTGTACATCTTAAATTTCGGATCTGTGTATAAAGAATCGATATGTACTGCTATTATTGGTATATCTAATAAATATGCAACCAATAGTCGTAGATCCAATTTTCAATTGCTTAGGCTTAGGAACTTCAACTTTGGCCAAACACCTCCATACTTTCAAGTGTTGATAAGATGAAGGATGACCTTTTCATAATTCATATGGAGTATCTTCCATTTTCTTGAGAGTATCCGATTAAAAAGACTATTTGCCGTTAGAATAGCTTCCCCCCAAAAGTTTTGCGGTAATCTCAAACTTAGCAACATTACATTCATCGTCTCTTTAAGAGTTCGATTTTTGCGTTTAGCAATGCTTCGATTGAGAAGAGTAAGGTCTCATTGTTTGATGAATAATTTCATGTTCGGAACAGAATGCTTCATACAGTGCCCCGTATTCACCTCATCTATCACTACGAATATTCTTTATTCGTTTACCAAGTTGAGTTTTAACTTCTACCTTATAATGCTTAAAGGCATCCAACGCCTCATCTTTACTTCTTTAAAGAAAGACATAACAATACTTTGTATAATTATTAATGAAAGTAACAAAATATTTCTTACCACCTTTAGTTTAAACATATTTCAAATCACAAATGTCACTATATATTAGCTCTAAAGGTGCAGTGTTCCTTTGAATAGAGTGAAACGGTATTTAAGCCAATTTTGCTTCAGCACACACTTCGCATTTATGATTATGATCGATCTCAAACGTCGTAATTAAACTTTGATTCATAAGTTTGAGCAAAGATTTATAATTCACATGTCCTAATCGATTATGTCATAAATAAGACAACTCAAGTATATAAACGAAATTTAAAGTTTTATTCATAATGCTTTATCTTGGTACAACAGTAAGAACGTTCATTTTGATCATTCCATCACACATGTATCATTTTCCTACATACATCTCATTCTTAGTAAGTACAAATTTAAGCCATTTTTACTAAGTAGAGACTCGGATACTAAATTTTTCCATATGTCGACACATTTAGGATGTTGTTGAGGATGAGTTCTTTGTCGTATGCCATCTTCAAAGTGACATTCTCTTGTCCTTCAACTTTTGAACTTGCATAAAGAGTTGTTCTACATCCAATTTTTGATAATTTGAGAACATCGCCCTATCTGCACACACATGACGGGTAGTATCAGTGTCAACCCACCATTCCCTTGAATTTCCAACGTGCTCACACTCGGAAGTAACTACAGATAAGTTCATCTCTTGTATCCCTTCAGAAATGGTGTATCTTTCAACCATGTGGACATGTGCATTCTTCTTTGATTTTCGACATTCACTTGAGTGATGTCCGGTCTTTCCACAATTGTAGCAATTATCTTTGAACTTTTTGGCCTTTTTAGAGTTGTCTCTTCATGGTGCCTCGCCAAAGAGCTTTCAAATTTTTTATTGTCTTCTTCTATCCTTAAGCTGACAATCAATTCTTCCAAGTTCATTTGAGGTAGTTTTTGAAGTCTCTCCATATAGGAGGGAGCTTTTCGATGATAGCAACAACTTGGAAAGATTCACTTAGTTCCATCTTCTCGGCATGAATGTCATGTAGTAGAACTTGAAGTTCTTGCATTTGACTAATCACCATTTTGGAATCTATCATCTTGTAGTCCAAAAATTTTTCGACTATGAACTTCTTAGTTCCGGCATCCTCGATCTTGAATTTCTTCTCCAAAGAATCCAACGGTTCCTTGGCCGAGTTCTTCAAACTATATACTCTATATAGTATATTGTCCAATCCATTCAAGATATAGATTTTGCATAGAAAGTCCAAGTACTTCCATGCATCCAAAGCAATCAGAGGCAAGTGATAGCACTTTCTCTTTAAGAAAATATTGTCCCACTACGATGCTCACGGTTGTCTGTACTTGTCTTCTAAGATACAACGAATTCAATTATTGTAGTAGCAGCACTTCAAACCACAACACAACGGTGAATATGATGAAATTCTCTCTCTACATGGAAAACGATTTTGGAATGAATTTGAGAGAGGTTTTGCAAGATATTTTATAAATGCACAATGTACATATGGTATGGTATGCAAAAGGGATGTCCAAGTGATCCTATATATAGAGGATGAGGGGTTGTGAATGAAGTGTCGCACCCCAAACTTAGCAAATCTTACCAAAGGTCGCACTATTCACTATCGCTAACCCATCACCATCGCCTCGCTTGAACGGTAAAAATGGGGACTTTTTGTTAGCATAGTTCTGGCCTATCTCTCGAGTGACAGCCCAGTGATAAGCTATCAACAGCCTTAGTCAATTTTTCAGACAACTTTCTCTATTTTCTTCCCAACTTTGGACCGCAATGTCTCAATCATCCGAAATTTGTTTTGAGATTCCAATATACCACGACGATCTACTCGACAATAGAACAAGTTAGTCTATTTACATTTGTAATTTGACCATCGAATGAAATTCGAATATTCGACCAAAGTTGACATGAAAGTCATTTTTTTCAAGTGTTGGGTTTTGACACTTGACCAAATTTTTAATCTTCTAAACCAATTTCCAACAGAAGGAGACAAACACTCAAGGTGAGGCCTCAATGATAATTACTCTCAGTTCTATATATACACAAATCAAGGGTATACAATCAACCTTATTTAAGATGATTTGATTTAAGTTGATTGCATATATACTAACATTAATCAATCAAGCTCAATTAAATTTATAAATAAATCAAGGGATATGCAATCAACCTAATTTAGGTGATACGATCTAGATTGATTGCATATATACTAACATCTCTCGCAAACTCGAGGAGGTATTGAAGATGACAACTAGAATTTGTAAACCATCACTGTGATCACTAGTTGGATGAGCCATTGTGAAGAATTCTACTAACTTAGAAGATAAAGATTGTCCTGGAAGGTCTCAATTTGTTTTGTGCTCTCATGGAAGATATCATTATAATCTAGATAGCACTGTGATTGTCACAATAAAGAGAGGTGTTTGGCTGCTGGGAATACCCATATCGTGTAGGAGTCAATGAAACAAAAGAAGCTCAGATGTAGTATCAACAAGAACTTCATACTCAGCATCAGTATTGGAATGAGCAACAACAATGTGCTTCTTGCATCATCACGAAATAAAAGAGTAACACAATAGAAGAGAGGGGTCACTTCCCCGACTGCCCATTCAACATCAAAGTAAGCTTACAACTACAAGGATGAATGAGATGAAAAATGAAGTCAAAGAAACAAAGTTCTTTCACATAGCCCAAAAAATGGGGGGCATAGTGGAAAGAACGTGGAGATGACATAAAATGGCTAATAAGATGCACAATAAATGTAATATACGATCGAGTGATACTAAGATAAATGAGGCTCCCAACCAGTTGACTGTAAATAATAGCATCTAGTAAAACCCTCTATTAGTACTATGGAGCTTGACATTGCTCTCAGGGGAGCTATCATTCGTAATACAATCAGTGAGGCCAATACGAAAGAGAAGATCATAGGCATACTTGGCTTGGGTCAAGTAATAGCCAATAGGGGTTGGAGACATCTCAAGCATAAGAAAGTAAATGAGAAAGCAAGATCCTTCATCTCAACTCAAGAACTACTTATCCTCAGCAATTTGATAAGTATTATCACCAGTAATAATCATGTTATTAATATAAAGAAACAAAATGGTGATAGTAGCATTACTATGACATAGTAGCATTACTATGACAAGTAAAAAGAGTAGAATCTTAAAGATTAGAAGTAAACAAAATTTGTAAGACAATGGAGCTGAATTTGGCAAACCAAGCATGGGGAGCCTGCTTAGGCCCATATAATACTCTTAGAAAATGACAAACCTTAATAGGAGGATGAGGATACACTAGAGGGGACTATATATAGACATTCTCAATCAAATCACCATGCAAAAGGGCATTCTTCATATCCATTTGAAACAAAGGCCATTACATGAAGAAACCACGGACAGAAGGGAGAAAACATAGGTAATGAGAACAATAGGGGCAAAGGTCTCCTCATAAACAATTCCATACTCTTAGATATAACCTTTGGGCAACAAGATGAGCTTTATTTTGCACTCTATAACAAAGTTAGTTCCAGGCAACATGTCCAAAAATCCTTTATCTAATGGTGTATCTGAGAGACTAATGTTAATGTTAGAAGTTACGAGTTTACCTTTTGAAGGACTTGGAATAGCTTAAGGTAACTTTGGTCGTACCAGTCTCTTCATTTCATATATTTGGAAAAGAGGAGATCAAAATTGAAGTTTGTTACATGAGATCAAATATGAGTAGTATGTTAGATGAAAAAATCTTACTTGATCTCCGGAACGTTCATCTTCTAGAGTTAGAGCTTTTTCAGAGGCATGGGATGCTTGATCTATTAAGAGTCAAAACTGCTTCAGGTATCTTATTGGCAGGCTTAGAGGTGGAAGCAAACTTTGCTAAGAAAACAATAATTTTAATTTTCTTGATACCTCTTTCATTTCAAAGGTTTGGTTCCTCTTTCGAGAAGTCTCTTTAGGAATGACATTTGGAGGTTTAACACTTTGGCTACAACCTTGTTTCTTTGCCTCGAAGCCAGATCAAGAACAAAGTCACGACTATCACTGGAAGATAAAACCCGCACTTGAACCTTAGTCAGGTTTGGCAGTACATTGTTATTCCACCAATCTTCGTACTCTACATCAACTTCTTCATAACCGTCATATACTCCAGAATATGAAATATAGATCCACTTATTGTCCAACTCAAAGATAACCAAGCACAATATATGTTGACTACATTGGGAGTAAATACTTGCTAATATGGGAGGAACTAGTCTATAAATGAATCAAGTAGCCATCTTAGAAGATGTTTTAAAAGTCTCAACTCTCATACATTCCTCAACATAGGGAAAAACGAAACAAAAAAGCCATAGAAAGAGATAAGTTGTTAATTCTAACTCTTCATCTTCTTCCATATATAAAGCGTCTTCTTCCATATATAAAGATATTGAAAAATCACTCCAATGACATTGGTCTCTCGAGAAATATCTTTCGACTTGTCTACAGCCACATGCCTCCTTATTTCTGTTGATGCCTTTTGCTAACACCTTTTGAAAGTATTTAAATTAATGGCATTTTTATAAGCTTTCTTTTGTCGAAGATTTTGGACACAACCATTTTCTGGAAATCAGAATTCAACCTAAGCAGCATGAGTAACAAAGTCAATTTTTTTCTCATTAACAATTAACGAAAAAACATTAAAAAGATATAAACAAGACTTATTGAGATCATTTGTCAACTCTAAAAAGCTTGGGACGATTACTTCATAATAATAACTAATGATTGAAAGTCCAATAATCTCACGAATGTCCTAAAGAGTAATGCCAATTTCACTACTTATGGTCACAAAAGTATTGGTCTTTGGACGTCAAATCTCACAAAGAGCTCTGTAGATATAGTTTGGACAATGATAATCGTTTGTGGAAAAGCTGACTACAAATGCTGACTCGCGAAGATTCCTCTAAAGCTGAAGTTTTTGGATCCAAGTAGATCACTCCCAAAACTTTAGAAGACAAGAAATCTCTTCATGGCTGACAAGTTCAATTCCCCATCATATTTCCTTATTGTCAATCATTTCATAAACTACTGTCCTTTGGACGAAATCCATGGGAATGATAAGCGGAAGCACAAAAAGGGAAGATGATTACTAGAACAGCTAGAGTTGGTAGCGTCCAAATTCTCGTGACATTTACTCACGATAGGCATATACAATTCTGACAAAGGCTCAAGGGGATCACGAGAAGGACATGCTACCTTATGGATGCTACATGTAAGTTCACCCCGTGTGTTGGTCGGATGGTACTTCACAACAGTGTCTTTAAAACAAAGGAAAGTTTTTATCTTGAATTTTAAGCTCAACAATTTCATGTATATCATAATACACTTTATTATTAGAGATTATCGCAGTCATTCCAGCAAAAAAAATAAGAGAGAGAGAGAGAGAGAGAGAGAGAGAGAGAGAATCAGGAAACAATAAAATAAGTGATAAAAAATTTGGACATTAAATCTCTTAAGTTCATTTTTTTTTTTAGATTTATTGTCAAAAATTATGAGTCTCTCAAATATGTGAATGGCCTGCAACCTTGGACGATCGAAGAAATTGATCCTTGGTTTCAACACAAAATGTATTGGACAATTGAAGGAACCGATCATTGGTCCTCAACACAAAATACCTTAGCCGGTCGAAGCAAACTGGTCATTGGTTCTCAACACAAAATTCCTTGGACGGTCTAATGAGCTTATCTTTGTTCTTCGATACAAAGTACCTTGGATGGTAAAAAATGACAGTCCTTTATCACAACGTACACATAAATGTCTAAAATTTTGAGTCTGTTTATGTCTCAACTCTCACACGAAAATTTAAAATCTTCGAAAGGAAAATCTTGAATCTCAAAATTCTTGACCTACTTCAAAAGTCGAATCCCTAAAAAATGTTAGTTTCAATTTTGTTAAAACAATTTTACCGTTGAAAAAGAAAATGGAAAAAAAAAGGGAAAAAGAAAAAGAAAAAGAAACCAAGTTGGCACGATTAATGAATTGAGTCGATATAAGAGAAAATGAAACCAAGAATAATTAATGAATTCGGTCTATTTAAATAGTTTGCCCAATTAAGCTTATTGAAGTTTACAAAGACACATAAAATTTGAATGCCCATCCTACTTTTTCAAAATTCATAACTATTAAATTATTATTTTTAATTAAAGATAATTGGACGGTTACCAAATTGGTTACGAATTTCCATATAAATAGGACTAAAGGTCCATAAATTTTCACAAGTGATATTGCATGAGAAAATTACGGAGTGCTGAAAAAATTTCAAAGTCGAAGAGATAAGAAACCCTCTCAAGCTTAGGTCCAGCAAATATCAAGAAGGTCAAAGTCATCTTCAAATCATACGAGTCCAAGCAAAGTCAAAGAAGATCAATATCTTCTTCCAATCAAATCAAATTCCAATCCAACTCCCGAAATGCAAATCCAAGCCCCCAAAATCAAAGTGTCAAATGAGCCAAAGTCTCAACAAATTAAGTTTTCAACAAATTCGAAGCCTAGAATTCAAGCCACGTGAGCCTTCGTCTTCAAACATTCAGACCATTAAGCAAAGATTATTACAGTTCTGCAGACACAAGAAAATCAATATTCATTTGTATTTCTCAAAAATACAATTTGTAAAGATTTATGTATTTAATACATAAAATTTGTCGTACATATTCATCATAAATGAATAATTTATTTCAGCATCGATACTGTGCAAATGTTAATATATCAATCATTAGGAAAATCTAGATCTTCCTGAGAAAGCTAACCCCAGAGATGACTAACTCGAGGTAAGCCTCCTGGCGCATTTGATAAAGCTTAGATTCTAACTGAAACTGGATGACATCACTAGAGCAATTGTATCTATTTGCCAAAAAGTTACAGGCAAGCTTGGCATTCCGAAACTTAGGACGAAAACTCTAAATTAAAGGATCGAAAGTATTAATAAACTATGAAAAAATCTTACAATAAGTTCCTTCCAATTCTTCAAGTAGCTCGTCAAATTTCTTAGCAGTCTCTTGTTAGTTTTCATGGGAATTGGTTTGTATTAAATAACAAAACGCCGCAGTGCACGGCCAGTAAAAAAGGACATCTACTATGCCTAACCATTGTAGTTGATGTCGTCGAAAATAAATTCCAGAGGGTAAGCAATTTCGTTTAAAGAATTCATAACACAAAAATAATAATGTTAACCAAATTCAGGGCAAACGGAGACCACCAGAAGAAGGAGCACGAAAAAGTAGTTAGGCGTGGTGAGGGGTCATCGGAGAAGTCATCGGCGGTCATCAGAGTCGAAACGTGTTCTTTTCAACAAAAAATTATCTGAAGATGAGGAATCAATTTGTGATATTTTGGCGACGGTACAGAATTGATTATGGTGAAAGAATGGTGTAACCGGAGAAAAAACCAAAGCCAGAACTTAATTAAGCTAGAACTCAATAAACTCTAATACCATGTTGAAACTAAGAAAAAGATAAAATAGGTAAAGAGGAATTCTATATTCTGGTGTGTATTAAACTATACAAGGGGGTCATCCATTTTTACAAGGACAAGAGGCAATAATACAAAGAAATGGCTTAATGATAATTAGATCACTCACTTTAATTATCATTATACATGAATCAATAGGATATGCAATCAACCTAATTTAGGGTGATATGATTCAGGTTGATTGAATATTATATGATAAACAAATTAAGGGAATATGGAATCGATCTAATTTATGTGATGATTTAGGTTGATTGCAGTATACTAAAGAGCACAAAGAAATAATAAAAAAAGAAAAATAAATAAATCATCATTTAGAAGGCTAACGATCTGTTGGCATAGTTTTTGCTTTTACTTAGATGAGTTTCGTGAATATGATACATTAATTTTTATTTGGAAACTAATTTTTAAAGGCGTATCATAATTTGAAAAAAAAAAATATTAACTAAATAAAACACTCATAAAATTAGAGTAATAAATAGTATTTTTGAAGAATGTATTATTGAAAAGTAAAGTAATTTTATTAGTTTATGTTTAGAATATTTTATTGGATGAATGTATGATGTAGAACCTTATGAAGCAGATGGTTTTGAATTTTAAAAGCTTCTTTTAATTTCTTGAGAATCATGTCAGACGGATCCTAAAACGTAGGGTACTTGAAAGTCCAGGTTACAAGGTTGGGATGAATGAGTAATAAAATATAGAGCAGCTGCACGTGTCACCATCTGCTCCCTATTATTCATGAACTCAGATGCCAGAAACTCCATGCATGAAGCCACGTGTCCCAAACGGTCTTCATTCATAAACTACTGCATTTTTCACATCTTCACTTTTTCTGATAATCCCATAATCGCTCGCTAATTTATATTTACACTCGCATCGATTAAAGAGACACAGAACAAAATTTGAAGAGAATGGTGAAGCTAGCATCGGCCCGTGAGAAGCGAATGTACGGGCCAAGAGTGGGCCGGAACAGATCAGAGTACATAAACGCTGGGCTGTATGTATTTGCGACGATCTTGCTTCTTAGTGGTTTTTGTGCATTGTTCTCCAACGAGCCCAAATCCGGGCTGGTTCTTCTGCTAATTGGGTGTGTGATAATTATTGGAGTGAATATTCATGATCTTGTTGCCCATCTTGCCGTAATCGATTTCCGATTCCCGTTAATGGAGTACGATGTACAACTCGGGCTTGTGGAATTTGGTGTGCCACTGCTTTATACATTGGGCACTATTTTGTTTTTCTTGGGTATTCTTTTTCTTTTCATCCAGGTATGTAATCTAGTTTGAATTATTTATTAATTTCGATCCATACAAATTATTTCAATGTCATGCATGATGATATGATTCAAATTAGGTCATGTTTGGTGGGGATTAAAATCAAGATAAATGACAACAGCTAATTTCAATCATGGGAAATACAATTTTTCAATGGACGTTTCATCAATTTTTATCAAAATATATTAAAAATCTGAATTTAATTCCCCAAACAAAGGCTAGATTATAAATAAGTTCCTATCACAGACTAGGAATTGCCACATCAATATATCAATTTGAGTACAACTTAATATTGAAACACATCAATTTGCATTAATAAACAATATTAAAAATTTAAATTATAATTAACCGAACTCACCAATGTAATCAAAAATGAATTGATGAACACAACTTTTGCCTTTTTATTATCAAACTTCGACAAGAATATTGAGTTTGAAATTTTACCTGAAAAAGAGAGGAGATATTTATTTGTAAATAGAGGGAGTACGAATAGAATTTTCGACAATGCCATATTTTGGACATGGTAATTTGTCCCAGTGCCATGGCCTCTCACAAATGATGTAACCCTTAATGGGGAAAAATAAGATTTTCGAGATGAAAAGTCGTGGATAATGAAAGGTGGCAACAAATGAAATTTTGGGGAAGTCTTTTTAAGTTAATTTCAAAGGACTTTTAGATTAAAAGTATAACATCTTAATTCGAACACACAACTTAATTTAAATTTATTCTTTTTTCTCTTTTTATCAATGACGAAAATTTCTATACTTGAAACATTTTTTTGTAAAAAAGTAACATGATCTTGATATTGATAAGAATCTAGATGCAAGTGGCGGAAAATCATTCATTTGGCGAATCAAAATTTATTGAGTGCGTGACTTTGTTTGTTGTTTTGGTTGATGTATAATAGGGCAATCGATTTTACAAGGAATTTTAGTATTTTTAATGTCCTAATTAATTATCCATTTAAAGCTAGACTAGGGAAAATATATGATTAAAAATTATAGGAGTTGTTAAACATCTGATCTTTGAAATCCAATATGATCTTTAGCATGATCTCTGATCATGTAAGAAGGATTACTCCTTACTTTTCTTGGTTGATATAGAAAACATGTTCTTCATAAATATATTATACCATTTTTATGTAATTCATATTTCTACTTTGTCCATCCAAAGTGCCATGATTATCTCATTGAAACTTGAACACGGTTATTAATGATTAATGTGGGTACGGCACCTAAAATTATCACAACTAGTTAAGTAGGACTACCCAATGGATTTCTAAGAATGTAACCAAATGACCAAACTTTTGGACGAGGTGCCTCATATAGGGGTCGCAATAACATAATGACACACAACTATGATTTCTCATAGATATTTTACAACGAGAATTCAATCGAAGTGTTCTTAGATGTTTGTGAGACAGATGGAAATGGGAATTGAATTTAGCCATATATAACCCCTAATTTCTTCCTCGTAAAAATGGGACAACTTGGGAGGGCTACTTCCAGTAAAATTTTAGCTCCTTGAAATCACCTATAGATGGAAATGGGTTGCCTTGGCCATTGAGTCAGAATAGGGTAGATAGTAATTGCTCAAGTCTCATGTGGAAGGAGTGCCTAGTGTGCCTATAATTACATTTGGCACATTTCCTTTTAAAAGTCGGTTTTAGGAGTGAGTGCTACCCAATTGCTTGTAACATTAATAATTTGTACTAAAGGTACCCTTATGTCTCATGAATGAAAATGCCATTTATGATCCTTAGCCCTCTACTTATAGTAGTTTTTATCTCAAGTTTGTGAATCGCAACACTATAATTGTTGGGTATTGTTCAAATTAACAACAAGTAGTGATATAAATGGTTAACCATGAGAAAAACAAGCAAAAACAAAATGAGAATAAAAAATAGTGATGGCCGAAAAATGGCCGGTATGGTTCAAATTAACGATGAGTGATAGAAATAGTTAACCATGAGAAAAACAAGCAAAAACAAAACGAGAACAAAAAATAGTGATGGCCAAAAAATGGCTTGGTAGGTCGCTCAAGGCCACCTGGCCTTGTGTTACAATTATAGTGACCATTTTGTTGAACTAGCCAATGCAAAAATTTGTCCGTTGCATTTTTTTTAATTCTGGTGTTGTTTTGAAGGGTTTTAACCATTTTAGATTGGTTGTTGTACCTTTTGTGCATGGTGATTGTAATTCTATATATATGGGTTGTTTTCATGATTGAAATCATATCACAAATATCAAATTCATTCATCAACATCCAAAATCAAAGATCAAACCTAGTTTTTTATATTATTCTTCAAAGTTCCTTTTCCAAGTTTTGTTTGCTTGATTCAAACTTGGATTAAGGTTTGTTTACTCCTGCAAATTACTTGACATTGAAGCTACCAAGCACTTACCCCGGTGGCAGCAAATATCATTTGATGACAGCGATTCATAATCGTATTCAAACCTTTTATTTTGGAGATTTCTTGTTTCGAGTTTTCTTTTCGTTCTTCATCAACTTTATTCAACAATCTCAAACGATACTCAAAATGGAGAAAGAGACAACTATGGCTATGATATAGATGATGAATCAAGACCTTGTGAGGCTTGACACATTCGACGATTCGAACTTTACAAGATGGAAGGACAAGTTGAAGTTTCTTCTCACAACCTTGAAGATCTTCTACATTTTAGATCCGGACTAGGCACCATTGTCATAACCAACCTCAAATGACACCAACGAAACAAGGGCGGAAAGGAAGGAGAGAAGAAGATGAATTGATATTTAGATGACACATTCTAAACTCTCTCTCCAATCATCTTTATGATATCTACACAAATAACACCTCAACAAAGGAGATATGAGAATCGTTGGAAACCAAATACAACGTCGAGGAGGAAGGTACCAAAAAGTTTCTTATTTCTAGGTATTTTGATTTCAAGTTTTTGGATAACTTACCATTGTTAGGACAAGTCCATGAGTTGCAAATCATTATCAATAAAATGAAGGCCGTGAAGATTGATCTTCCCGAAATCTTCCAAGTTGGTGCAATCATTGTGAAATTGCCATCTTCATGGAAAAGTTATAGGAAGAAAATCCTCCACAATTCCCAAGATTATTCTTTGGAAGAAGTTAAAAAAAATATTCGAGGAAAAATCAAGGGCACGAGATGGAAATAAACATTCTCATGAAAGCATGTCCAAAGTCCATGCTGTGGATCAACTAAATAAATACAACAAGAATTCCAAGAAGAGGAAATCCACAAACCCCAACAAAGATAACAAAAACAAGAAGAAATTCAAAATTTCTTGTTACGTGTGTTGCAAACTCGGACATTATGCTCAAAATTGTAGACATCGCAAACAACCAACTCAAGAAGGCAAAGTGAACCTCATTGACAACATTATTGCTACTGTTAGCATTGCGAATTCGGTCAAAGAAAATGTTCAAGGGTGGTGGTATGATACTTGTGTCACCATACATGTGTGCTATGATAGATCCCTTTTCAAAATCTATCAAGAAGTGGATGACAAACACGTTCAAATGGGGAATGAAGTTCAATCAAAAGTTGTTCGCAAAAGAAGTATAGACTTATAATTTACGTCCGGCAAGAAGATCACATTTATAAATGTGTTGCATGTACCGGATATAAATAGAAATCTTATAAGTGGTGATTTGTTGGGAAAACTAGGAATTGATAACCCAAGAATAACTAACCAAGAGGGGGGCGAATTGGTATTTAAAACTTTTTCGA
>CAIGRN010199446.1:0-12591 GCA_903798345.1 Fraxinus anomala | reverse complement strand
GAAGTTCTATTTTGAAAATTCATTAAAAGTTGAAATTTGTTTTGGACTTGAAGATGTTGAAAATTATGGATCGGGAAGAAAAATAGTCGCATTTTCGCTAGCCCACCGCTAGCTGGTGGCTCGAGCAACACTTACAGGTTTTCAACCCGAGACTTATCGCCCGCCTGACGTTGCTCTGTCACTCGTATGTCGCTCGAGCAACATTGATATCAGCCCAAGCCCGGGTACAGGTGGGTCATAAATTAATTTTTACTTTGTATATCGAGCTAAGACTATAAGGATGTTGTCCCTTGTTTTTTTTGTTTTTTTTCATTGACATGTATGATTTATTAAAATTTTCAATGTCCACTATTAGGACATGGGGACATGGGGCTGTTAATCCTGTTAGAACACGCAGAGTAATTTTTCAAACCATGGGTTTCTATTTAAATAGAAATAGCCTCTGAAATAACGTTGCTTGTGAAGCCTCGTGCAAATGAGGGTAAGGCAATGGATCCTCATAGATACATCAAAATCAAATATATTGCAATCGGTTCCTATAGCCAAAGGTAATTAGCACCGATTGTTTTGTCCAATGTTTTCTTTCTTTATCGGTGCAACTTTCTGGTTTTATTACGAGAAGACTTCTACCAAGTCAAATGGCAAGTTCTACATATTAGTTACTATAAAAGTTACACTCTGGTTGTGAATATTAACTATTTTGTAAGGTGCAAAGAATTTTAAAGGGTATTTAATTGTTCACATTACCCTAATAGGATGAAGGTTTCGGCTGCTTAATCTAATCCTTCTTAGTGATATTAGGATTCCTCTGTGTTTTGGCATTTGTCCAACAGATTGATGTATTTTCCTTTCGAATTGTCTTGTCGAAAATACTCACTGAAGAGTAACCATACGCCAACATGTATGATGGTGATATCATATGTGCAAATATTTCAGGATTTTTTTATTTTTTATTTCTGGGACTTTGCACGTAATTTACTTACCATATGTAAAACTAATAGCGTCCTCATCAGCTTTAAATTAACCGATTTACTTGTATGGCTGCTGTATATTTTCTGTATACATGTGTTGTAAAACCTACGGAATAGGACATTTTACATAGAATGGCACAATTATCGTTCACTTAGTATATTATAATATCACCGGCTTATTGAAATTCTAAATGTGACATGATTCTGTCAGTCATTGGCACATTCTGCTAAGAAAATCGGCAATCAATCATTTTGTAGATGTTGTAAATATGTAAAAAAAAACTCCAATATTGGATGAATGGTGAATTTTATGCTCATGTAAATTTTTCTTTCGTAGGTAAGTTAACATTACCTTAAAAATAACAAAGTCCGTGCATTGCATGTGCAGAAGACTAGTAGATGAAAAATTGGCCAATATAGTAATGAGAATAAAAGGAGTGAAATATAACAAATGTGATTATCTAAATAACTAGACACTTTTATATGATGACTCAATGAGACTTTTACCATCCAAAATTTCTTGATTTGTTCGGAAACATCACAAATTTTTTCATCACCATTCCTAGTTTGTCAAATGTCAAACTAATCAATTACATATTCAAGTGATACAGAATTAAGCTTTGTTGCCAAATAAATTTGACTTATTTGTTGACAGAAGATGTATAAAAATAAATAAATTTCTGCCACAACATTTCTATCATCTAGGATGTCATTCAAAATGGTAGTGTAGCATGATTGATACAGTGATACAATCATGTTATTTTGAGATTTTGTCTAGCCCTCTTTTTCTTATTCGATCTTTTTGTTGTTTTATGTTATGGAATTTGTCAAGCTCTCCTTTACTTTTCCTTTTCCCTTTTTTCTTTTTTAAAGCAAAGCAACTGAATTTACTATAATAGATAGTAACGAACATATAATGAAATAAACAACGGCAAAGAGTTGACCTAATAAAAGTTACTGGTGAGTAGATAGCTTCCAAGCTTATGTTCAATTAATCTATGAAGTTGTTTGTTCAGCCATTGACATGCAGACCGAGGAAAAAGTAGCAATAAAGAAGATAAAGGACATTTTTGAGCATAACTCTGATGCTATCCGGATTTTGCGTGAGATTAAGTTGCTTCGGCTTTTGCACCATCCTGATATTGTTGAAATTAAGCGGATCGTGCTGCCATCCTCCAGGCTGGATTTCAGAGACATTTATGTTGTCTTCGAGCTTATGGAGTCCGACCTTCATCAAGTCATCAAAGCTAAAGATGACTCAACACATGAACACCACCGGTTTTTTCTCTATCAGATGCTGCGGGCACTGAAATATATGCATACAGGCACCTTCTCAATGTCCTTTTTTTGGCAGCATTGGCTTGAAAAGATATGCATCACTTGAGAAATTGAATTGCAATCTGGTGGTTCATAGATGAAGATATTGCCTTTCCTCATCTCAGCTTTTATCAGTGTTGTGTATGCCATTCTGACATTTTCATTTCCTGATTCCCATGTTGATCATGGAACATTCTAGTTGAAGTGAGGTTATTATATGGTTTTTATTTCTTATTTAAACATCTTGGTTTCAGCTAATGTGTACCATCGAGACCTTAAACCGAAGAATATATTGGCAAATGCCAATTGCAAACTTAAAATATGTGATTTTGGATTAGCAAGAGTGGTCTTCAATGATGCACCAATGGCAGTTTTTTGGATGGTCATTCTTTAATCATGTTCTCGTATAATTTATTAATGGTTTGGTATTGTCATCCCATGGCCAATGGATGTAATTTTAGGTATAGTTCTCATTTTCAAAGGTGAATATGGACTCCTAACCTTTTTCTGACTTTTCTGCACAAATTACAGGATTACGTTGCTACAAGATGGTATAGGGCTCCTGAGCTGTGTGGATCTTTCACCTCCAAGGTAACTATCATGTAAACAGTGCAGCGCTTTTTTTCCCTTTCTCAATTTAGATCTGAAATGTGTTGGAAGCATGGTTGTATGTTATTTTATGGATCATAACAACTTTGACTTTATTCATTGCCTATGTTGGTTTCGCGATTATATGTGCATGATATTGATCGATAGCATATCTCCACATAAATTATGCTGTTGGTATTGACTTGTTTATTTAAATACACGATGAAGGTATTCAGAGTGCCTTAAATGAGTTGTAATTGTAGATTAAAAATATTGTTGTTCAGGGAGGACTATTGAACTCTCTTGGACGTTGATATTTCTGTTTCGAGGTAATTGTGTCAAGTTGCAACATTTCCCCTGGGGGCTTTATTGCTGTACCATTTCTTTCGGTTCTTGTGGATCTATCTAACGAGTGCCAATCTGTTGCTTGCAGTATATCCCTGCTATTGATATTTGGAGCATTGGCTGCATTTTTGTGGAGGTCTTGACAGGGAAGCCAATGTTTCCGGCTAAAAGTGTTGTGCATCAGTTGGATTTGATTACTGATCTTCTTGGGACGCCATCAGCAGATACAATCTCTGGAGTACAGCACAATACCCTCTTTACGTTGTATTTTCATGCCTACTAGTTACGAGGGATATCGTTCAAGATATTTGTGTAATGTCATATTATGTCATGGATACAGGTGCGCAATGAGAAGGCAAGAAAATATTTTGCAGGAATGCGAAGGAAGCACCCAATGCCTTCTGCTGAAAATTTTCCCAAAGCAGATCCTGCATCACTTAATTTATTGAAAAAGTTGTTAGCATTTGATCCAAAGGAGCAACCAACTGCTGAAGAGGTACATTGTACCTTAACACGATGCATGTATTAAGAACATGCATTACTGGGTAGAGCTTTTCAGTTATATTTTCCTCTTATATTTAATTGGCATGTTTTTGTCTATCTGTATATTAGGCATTGGCGGATCCTTCCTTCAAGGGACTGGCTAAAATTGAAAGGGAACCTTCCTGTCAGCCAATCTCGAAATTGGAGATTGATTTTAAACGGCTAAGATTGACAAAGGAAGACATCAGGGAATTGATATTTCGGGAAATATTAGAATACCATCCCCAACTACTGAAGGACTATATGGCAGGATAAAATGGCATGAATTTTCTATATCCTAGGTTTTGAACACTTCCATTCAAGTCTACCTATTTGATTATAACTTTTAACCTTGTATTACACGAGTCTCAGGGTATAATAATTTTTGCTCTATGCAGTGCCATTGGTCATTTCAGGACACAACTTGCCTATCTTGAGGAAAATGGTGGGAAAAGTGGGCCCGTGATTCCTCCTCAGAGAAAACATGCCTCTCTCCCGAGGTTGGTTCATTTATATAGTTTCATTATTTATTTAATATGCTGTTTCTGTATTACTTATTATCTTCCTAAACTAATCCAATGTTGTCATAATGTGGATATGGATTTTCCTTTTCCTTATTTGTTTCTTTTATTTTTAAATGAAGACAGAACGTTCTCTGCAGAAATAAGATATGTTATATTTATTAAAATGTGAGTGCAATCTTGAGATCACGAGGAGTTATAGGCCAATTTTATGGCATATCCATTTGTGTTCAAAATCACTTGATTCTAAAGTCTATTTTGAGTATGCCCGGAGGGGCATGGTGGAAGAGGTGGAGTAATTTGGAGGAGTGTTTGTTTGGAGAACGTTGTTGAAGTTGAAGAGTTAAATTTTATTCCTTATAATGGAATTCGTGTCAACGTGTAGTTTGTTAGAATTGAGTTGTGACCCGAATGCTTGTTGAGTATTTGTTTCGAAATACTGTTGGATGGGTATTGGGATTTGGTAGTAGACTTGAAGAGTCAAAGGTGAATTTGATTCTTATTTCATTCCAAATTTTCCATTATTGATTTTACCCATTGTTTTGGAATTTCGATTTATATTAAACTCTTCATGTATTAATTCTCATAGTATGTTAGGAATTCTTTGGTTAAAAAATATGTGGTGTACAACACATATTGGAATTGACCAATTGTCCAATTAGTTATTGGTCCAAAGAGATTCTTTATAACTCATTACTATTGATTATAGTGAATTCTTCGACTCTGCCCTTGATTTTCCCGGTTTTGGGTGTCCATGTAAATTTTGTTTTCTTTATGATCAATTATTTTCATATTACTCATATTATTCTCGTCTTTATTATTTGATCGGATTCTCAATATTATCTTTGGGCTTCTTCAGGCACAAGGCGATACCTCTGCTACAACACCTTGAAAACCTGGGTAAAATTCTCAACGCTATTCTTTGCTCATTGATGTGTACTTAAATGTGTGAATTTCTACTTATTTGGTCCACATTTTGATTTCAGATCATAGCTGTGCCCCGTGATGTTAAAATATTAAAGTGATCGGCTTTCATAACAATTATTTGGCCATAGTCCAAAAATTACATGTTGTGGCTGCCTTGTATGCTTTGTGAATCAAAGACTGATTTCGACATATTATGTGATGGATCTACTTTTCATCCTAGCCATGTAATTTTAGGATATTAATGGGCCATTTCAAAATGTGCTGCAGAGTAGGAGCTCACATTATGACTCATAGTATCTGAGCTTAAATTTGATCTTACAGGGAATTCTGCTACGAGACTAAGCAATCGATATTAAGCTATATGTATGATTTGTGTGGAATTTTGGATTTTAGCACAAAAAAGCCACTATAAAAATAAGCCATGTTATGATACTAGGAGCAATAAATCAAATGCAATATAAATCTCAAGTTACGATCTAACTTTCGTAATCTCCATAATGTTTAGACTGACTGCTTGCTTGATAGCAAACCATACATATAATGGTGATTTATGTAATCGGAGAAGCACCATATTTGGATTTGGAATGTAATTTCCATGTAATTACAGCTAGCAGGAATTTGTGGTAAGGTATGGCATAGAGCCAGTTGACAAGGAAATTCTTGAAAGTAGGATACAAACTTGGAGATGACATGGCAATGAAGACTAAATCATTACAAAGTAAAAAGAACAGTACAAACTAAAACACTTATATTCTAATATACTCTTATAGCCATGAGTTCCAAAGATTAACTTGTTGGGTTGATCCTCCTCATCGTCTACATTAGAAGACAGTAATTAATGGATTGTTGTGGAAGTCGAAGGATATTGAGAACGAGAAAATGAAAATGTGCAGGAGATTCTTTTGCTATCATATGCACACAAGAAAATTCTGGTCTGAACATGCACAGAAGAAAATAATTTTGATAAAGCATTCCAAAGATCAAAAGAAATCTTGAAGGTTTGTATAATACCACTTTCAAAGTTTGTATAAACATTTGTTAGATGAGTTTGTTTCTCTGTGCACATTAGGTAGCAGTAAAAAAGCACCAGTACACAATGCTATAAACCAATGTATATCAAAAAGCAGATGAAGAAGGTTTCCAGATATAGCAACTCAAAAGCAGTAGGTTGGAACAAGTCCTTGAAACAAAGTTACAACATATGTGCTATAAAAGCAAGTCGGAACAAGTTCTTGAAAAATCTCTTAAAAGACATATACAGACTTGTCACTCCCACTGTGGAGGGACAAGTCAAAAAAAATATCCATGTAATGCACAAATTCAAAATCCACATTTAGTTTTTTTTTTTTAAATTAGCAATCTCCAAACCCAACTATGAAGAGGAAAGTGATTCTTTACCCTAAAATGGACAAAAGACATGGCTCCTCAATCACCGTTAGTGGTTAAGTCACCAATCGCAATCAACTTAAGTACCCTTTTTTGTTAATGGTAGCATTGCCCTACAAGTAAGCTCCATCATGCTCTTGATCTTCAGATAGTGGGCAGCCTACAAATAAAGATAACTACTATTAAATTAGGTAAGTCACAATGTATATAGTTGCATACACTAACTTTATGTTGTTTTTTTTATCTCCGTGCAGGATATTTTCAAGGAGTTTTATTTAAGCATGTTGTTTATCTATTTCAGGTTGGTTTCATGGTTTCAGTTAATTTTGTATGCATTGTTGATTATAGTTTTCTCCCCCATTTATATTTATTATAGGGATGGCAAAAAATCCCGATATCTGCGGGGCCTCGCCCCAAACGGGGCGGGGATTACCAGCTTAATCGGGTATTCTGGTCGGATTCGGGACGGGTAACAGGTGCCCCGTCCCGTTTAATTTTTTTTTTAATTCAATACTTTAAATGAAAAGTTTCACAATATTTCATTAGTTCTAATATAAAATGGCATCTAAAATTATCTTTAAAAAAATAACAAACAATAAAAGCCTTAGTTTACCAAATATATTTGAATAATTTGACTTTTAAAAATAAGTAAAGATTAAAATATTTGAATAATTTGACTTTTAAAAATAAGTAAAGAGTAAAAAATATAGTATTATCTCAGTCTAAGAAATGAGGGCAATAAAATGAATTATAAAAAAATTAAAAATTAAACGGAGCAAGGGCCCGCCCAGCTTTAAACGGGTAACGGGGCGGGGAATTGCTTGACGGGGCGAGGGAGGTTGCCCCGCCCCGTTGTCATCCCTACTCATTAATGCTTGTCACAAGTCTGAATGTTGTAACATGTTAGTGTTTCTGTTTGTCCATTCTCTGTCGCAGACGGTTGTGTCTAAACATTTACAGCTTCCACATAATCTTTTATTTAACATATTTTTTAGATGTCAATGATCAATCAATTCATGTATGGTTTGAATAATTTAAAGATTAGAGTGTAAATTACCTTATTGAGTTTTAGGAGAGTGTCAAAGTCAACAACAACAAACATATCATCGAAGGCCCTGAGCTCTTCACCTCATCAGGGACAGGTGCAACAATTGAAGAATCTGCAGCACCAACTTCTAGCTTTCTATATTTAGTAGTTGGCATATTTCTTCTTCCAACAAATCAGCTGTCTTTGTGAATCTGTGTGTCCTGACAGAGAATTAGCTTTCTTTTCCCATTTTTAAATCTTCAGCCTTTCTTTTAGAGGAAAAGGGAAATGTGGCTCTTCACTACCTCTCTTTATTTTTCGCTCTCTTCCAATTTTGTTGATGACCAGGTAGTGTACATGGCTATTGTTGGATCATTTACATTCAACTCCTTTCTTTCGGGGGTACTTTCTTGTGTAGGGACTGCTGTCCTTGCAGGTATGATGTCCCGATTGTTATGTATTTACTAGATCTGCGAAACTGAATAGTTTGCAACTGACTAATGTCATTCTTTGTGGCATTGTGTCTACATATCCAAGTAAACAAAGAAAACAAGGAATTCAAGGTAATCAACCTTTTTTTTCCTCGCGAAAAAATTCGTCATCTTGTTGGTGCAATACTTTTATCATTTTTCGTATTAGCTTGAAAGTGCTTTTAAATAATTTTTGTTTTCAATCATGTCCATACAAGTTACTTTTTTCTTACTGTTGAGTCAAAAAAAAAAAACTTATATTATTTAATTATTTCAAAATTTACTTGTTTACTTATAAAAAAACTTCTAAAGCTTAGCTGATTATGTATTATAATGGCTGCCTTTGTAGTTTGATTTTTAACAATATGGCATTTTTGATTAATCCGTCCTATATGCAAGCAAGAATGCATCAGTTACCATACCTGAATTACAGCAGTGACTACTGCAAACACAATATACAAATCGATGATCTGCAAAAAATAGAGAAATATAAAGAAAGGAAAGAAGGTACTCTGCTTGGTTTCTCCAAGTGTATTGCACATGTAGGAAAAGTTCAGGTTAAGAAAGAGAGAGGGACCTTAAGATTAGTGGGTGTAGCAACATAAGCAGAGCGAAGAGAATGAAAAAGTTCTTGGGCATCCTTCGTTGACGTTGATTTCCCCATTTCTCAATTGTGTGTTAGTTAGGATCTATAGTTGGCCCTCGTAAACGTAAAATTCATATTGAAGCATACTAGTTTGGAACGAGTTAAGATCAAATGTTCTAGCATGAAGTTCCACTCTTACATACATTTTGTACACTGTTGTTATGTTATACAATTTGTTTACTCCATCACCTTCATCATGACTAATTGGAAAAAAATGTGTTACATTTGTAATACTCAATCTTCATATCATCTTCATTGTCGTCAATACTTGAAATATGTATTGTTACGCTGTCACCACCATCGTCAAAAATTGGAAGCTTGACCGCTTATAACATATATTGACTCTGTTTGGCGTAGATTAAAAATTGATGAAAATCTCGAATCAAATTTAACAATTAATTTTAAATATATATTTTACGGGATCCATAACTTTTCAATTACACATTTAATTCACTTTTATAAAAAAATAAAATAAAATAATTCAATGTTTAATTTTAATGTAGACCAAACTTGGGCATTGTTACACTGTCCCATTGCATGCGTCACTAGAACCGTCACTAGAACCGTTTGAATAAGAGGCTTAAATAAGGGTAGCTTCTGGGAAAAATGATGATCAAAATCAAGTGTTCAAATCACGAAAAAGTGCATATGAAAAAGGTATTCGCATTCCTCTCACCAAGGATCACTGCTACACTGAAATTGAACCAGACAAACACAATTCGAGTTCCGTTTCCTATAGAGATTGTGTCGCGTATTGTTAGATACATGAAAAATTGTGCCAAGGCAAATGCTACAGCTGCAAGTTTTGAATCTGCAGATAAAGACTTGGATGTACTGAACTATGAATATGAGGAATTTGTTCGAAATGATCTATACGATTTGTTCTCGGAATTGTGTATTTTGAATCTGCAGATGAAGACTTAGATGTACTGTACTATGAATACGAGGAATTTGCTCGAAATGATCTACACGATTTGTTCTAGGTATAGTGTATCTCTCTTTTTTTAATTCTATTTAGTTAGATTACTGGTACAGATTCTTGAAATATTAGATTGGAAGTCAAATATTCTTGCAATTATCCTTGTGATTCTTTCCTGAAGAGCCTGCATCACCCTCAATATTCCTGTCAGCAGCAGCAACTTGTTCAATGATAGCAGGGGCAAAACTGAAGAACCAGCATCATCAGTGGCACCCTGCTTCTTAGCGTCGGCTTCATTAACAACCCACTTAACGTTCTATATGTAAATTTAAATCCAAATTATTAACTAAATATCGATGGAATTAAAAGCATAATATGAAAATAATCAAAAGATAATTGTTACAAGTCCAAGCTAGAGTCACAACAGGGATTAATTCACTTGAAAAACAAAGTTTGAGAAAGAATATTTTTTCTGCTCTATTCTCCAATGAATCTGTACATGTACATATATATAGATAGATTAATAATATATGTCCTATAGTCAAGCTATTGTTACTACAATTAAGCTAATCAAGCTATATGATGAATCTGTCCACACCTAAAGTACAGCTACAGCAAATCAAGCTATATGATGAATCTATACACACCTAAGGTACAGCTATATTCTCTCTAGAATAGGAAAGAATCACAAGGATAATTGTAAGAATATTTGACTTCCAATCTAATATTTCAAGAATCTGTACCAGTAATCTAACTAAATAGAATTTTAAAAAAAGAGAGAGAGATACACTATACCTAGAACAAATCGTGTAGATCATTTCGAGCAAATTCCTCATATTTATAGTACAGTACATCTAAGTTTCATCTGTAGATTCAAAATACACTATTCCGAGAACAAATCGTATAGATCCTTTCGAGCAAATTCCTCATATTCATAGTTCAGTACATCTAAGTTTTCATCTGCAGATTCAAAATTTGCAGCTGAAACATTTGCCTTGGCATGATTTTTCATGTACGTGACACAATTAGGAAACAGAACTCGAATCGTGTTTATCTGGTTCAATTTCAGTGTAGCGATGATCCTTGGTGAGAAGAATGCGAATTCCTTTTTCATATGCACTTTCTAATTATTTGAACACTTGATTTTGATCATCATTTTTCCCAGAAATGAGAGAAAATTTAAGCGGGAATGAGAAAAATAGGATAGTGATCCCTTATTCAAATGGTTCTAGAGAGAATATACCAATGTCCCTTGATGAGAAGACCATGAGGTAAAATGTTGTACCACATAGGGCATGGATCGCGATTTGACTTGTTCCAAGTGGTTGAAAAGCCTAGGGAGGTGCGTGGGATGTGGATCCTTGTGTGCATGGCATTTGCTTGCTTCCACGTAGATTCAGGGTGTAACAAAATTGTGTTGACTGCCATGTCAGATTTTCGGTGTGATATGGGAAATCTTATTTGAGAGTTGAATAGTTATTTTGAAACATGATAAGTTTCAAAATGCACATTTCAAAAGCACAAGGGTTGAAACACGAATAAAAGAAAGAATTAGGGCNCCATGTCAGATTTTCGGTGTGATATGGGAAATCTTATTTGAGAGTTGAATAGTTATTTTGAAACATGATAAGTTTCAAAATGCACATTTCAAAAGCACAAGGGTTGAAACACGAATAAAAGAAAGAATTAGGGCCTGCTTAGGAGTTTTTTTTTTCACTGGTTTTGATAGGTTTGAGTGGCACCGTTTATGAGCGGTTGGAGGAATCTGTGCTTGCTAATTTTTTTTTACACCAATTTTGGATGGTTTAAAAACCACCCAAAAATGGTGTAGTATAATTTTAAGCGGTTCTCTAACCCACCAATTGGCGGTTTTTGACCGTTTCTTATATTCTCTTCTAATTTTACCCTTCATAGAATAATTATTTACAACCAATATATTTTGTTCAAAACTAACTTATAAATAAAAATATATTAACTAAAAAATTATTAATTCGCAAAAAAATTATATTATAATTAAAAATTACTTATGAGTACAATATTACTTATAAGATGAAAATTAATTTTGTCTAAAATCTGTTTATAAAGTAAAAATACTATTAATAGGATAAAAAATTCACTTATAAAATATAAAAGTTACTTGTAAGTAAAAAATTCACTTATGTGTAAAATTATTTGAAAGTACATAATTAACTTATAATTGTAAAATTTACTTCTAAGTAAAAAATATTAACTTAAATTTGTAAGTAAATATTTAACTTCATTTAATTTTTAAAATTAAATATTAACTTATATGTAAAAAAATATTTATGAGTAAAATATCACTTATGAATATGAAAACCATACAATAAACTATAAAGTGAAAATTTCACTATAAAAGACATGTATGTAATTTTATTCTTTTAAAAAAAAATTCAGAATCGGTGGATAAGAAACTCTGGTTAGACTATTTTTAAAAATCGCTACTAAAACCACTCGAAATTGAGTTGCTCTTAAACGCTTAGAATCAATACTTTAAAAAACGCTTGTAACCGCTTCTCGAAACTCCCAAGCAGTCCCTTGAAAAGAGATTATCACTCCCGCCCACTGGCCAAACAACAAATAATTAAGTGCAGTCTCATTTTTGGCTAAGAATGTATTTTGGAATAGTAGATTGATGGGGAAAGTGGTTAAAACTTTATTCTTCTCTCAATCTCCGTTTGTCGGTTGCTTGACGCATCTCCGATCTCCAATTATTCTCAAATTATAGTAATTATCAGTGTTTTGTTGAGCAGAAAGGAAAATTTTTGGACGAATTTTGGAGAATTGCAGGTTGAGTGGTGCCTGGGAATTAAAGATACAAATGCAGTTTGCCTCATTAACCTGTCTGTTTACTATCGAAGTGAATAATTTTCTGGTTCAATTTTACATCGAAAAAAATTGTTGCTCGGAGGCCTGGTGTCACGGGGTGCCTTT
>CAIGRN010199442.1:0-14709 GCA_903798345.1 Fraxinus anomala | reverse complement strand
AACCCAGAATTTGAAAGCATACAACAAACATTTTTCATCAAAATTATGTTCATCCGTTCTGCCACACGATTCTGTTGAGGAGTTCCAGGCACTGTCAAGTATCTCAAGATGCCTTCAGCCCTGCAGAAGCTATTAAATTCATCTTAGCAAAACTCCAAACTATTATCAATGAAGAGACATTTCACTTGCTTTCTGGTCTGCTTCCCTATTAATGTTTTCCACTCCTTGAAGGTCCCAAACACATTACTCTTTTGCTTCAAAAAGAATACCCAAACCTTCCTGGAGAAGTCATCAATTACTGTCAACAAGTAATAATAGCCACCTATAGATGGTACCATGGCCAGTCTCCAAAGATCTGAATGGATATATTCAAGTGTTCCCTTCGTGTTGTGTCTTCCTTTAGTAAATCTAACTTTTATCTATTTCCAAAGACACAATGCTCACAAAACTCTATTTGGCCGGTCTTCTGCCGATCAAGAATTTCCATTTTACTTAGCTCTACCATCTCATTCTCACTCATATGTCTGAGTCTCATATGCCAAAATTTTGTAACTTCATCATCTATCAAAGAAGAAATAGAACTGATGCATCCCCAATCACTATGGAACCTTACAAAATGTACAGTTGTGTAGAGTTTTTATGCCCCTTCATGACAATAAGAGCACAATTGCTCACTTTTAAAACTTCACCTTCACCGATATATCTATAGTCATTTGAGTCAAGTGTACTCAAAGATATGAGATTTTGCTTCAGTTTTGGAACTTGTCTTACATCTGTAAGTGTTTTGACAACCCCATCGAACATCCTAATTCTAACTGTACCAACTCCAGCAATTTTGCAAGGCTTATTGTTTTCCATAATTATAGCACCTCTCGAAACTCCTTCATATGTAGAAAATCAGTCCGTGTTAGAACACATATGAAAAGTACAAGCTAAGTCAAGAGCCCATTCATCACTAGGTTTAGTATCTCCATCAGAGATCACAAGAAGATCTCCACCACTTTGCTCATCCTCCACAACATCAGCATCCGCTATATTAACAGGTTGCTTCCCTTTCTCTATAGTACCAGCAGCTTTATGACGATAATGAAATAAAAATAAAGAAAATAATAACACAAGAAGTTTAGATGATGAGAATCCACTACGATCAATAGTTTTGTGTTTACAATATCAGACAGAGGAGAAGAATCTACTATAATCAATAATTTTGTGTTCACAAGATCAAGATTTCAAAAATCTCAATTGAAATCTAAACTCTCAAGAATATTATATTTGTTCTCTCTTTTCTCTTGACTACAATTATATTACAGATCGTGACATATATACATGTGTGTGTGTGTGTATATATATATACGTGTGTGTGTGTAACCCCTAGAGACAAGTTGTAGAAGAATAGGAGTCCAAAAACAAGGTCAAAAGATAAAACGGGCCTCGGTCGGATAAACCTATCGTTCGAACAAACCTATCATTCGAACGACAGGCGAGGGACAACCCCTTCACTCTAGCGACAGGCAGGCAACAGACTCTCGGGTTGTTTTCCACCAGACTCGCTCGAGAGGCCAGCTAGCGCCAGGCTAGCAAAAATACGACAAATTTTTCCTTCGATCTATAATATTGATCTCTTCAAAACCACTCCAATTTAGACTCCGATATTCACTAGAATTTGGGTCAAACCACAGCATAATATGAGTAAATCTCTAAGAAGGGAAAAACTCAAAGGCTTCCGAACTTGAAGAAAATATTAAAAAATAAATAAATAAATAAAACTGGTAGGAAACTAAAAATCCCAATCCAAATTGCAATTACTGAATAAATATCAACTTGTTAATATTTGAACCAAGAACTAAAATGGACATATAAGAAGCTTTTTTCTCCACTGAAACAAATAATCACAATCAATCAAATAACACAACCCAAAAATAACTCGAGCAGTCTTCCTCTTTCACAACTAACCATTAGGGCTCAGTATCCCTAATCCACAATCTCAGGTTAATTACCCTAAACATCACTGAACTTTACCTAAAGTTTCTACTAGGTCACTGAACTTACAAAACAACGCCATTCATCACTAAACTTTTGATATTGCTATCCCATCTATCACCGAATACAAGTTCGTCAAAAAACTTAACTGAAATGATGATGTGGCGGACGGAGTGCATGACGTGGCCGTTTGTTTAAGTGATTTATGACAAATCATATAAGTTCTAGCGATGTGTAAAATTGTAAACACGTTTTTTTTTTAATTTAACATCAAAAACCCAAAATTAAACCCCCCAAGCCCCAAACCATTCTCTCCCAATTCCCAGCAAGCAGTTCACCCATTTGCAATTTGTCCCAAATTGAACCCCATAACCCGTCTCTTCCTATTTCGGCAACAACTGCCCGGCCAAGACTCTGCAAGTCGACGATGCAGGGCCTCTGATCACGAAATTGCAAGCCAACGAAACCTACAACCCCAAGAGCCCTTTAAATTGCGAGCCATTGCAGCCTTAAAATTGCGAACTATTGCAGTGCCTCCATTCTACTTCTATCACAGACCAAGTGTCGTCTTCTTTTATGAACCGATAGTGAGTTCACTTCGAAGAACCTGCAATCGCCTCCCTTCTACTTCTGACTAATTCTACCGTTGGAATGGAGTCATCATCAGAGAGCAAGAACCACATAGGTGCCACTATATGTTATTGTGGGCAAGAGGTTATTTTGAAAACATCGTGGACAGATGATAATCCAGGAAGATGTTTCTTTGGTTGCATCAATTATGGAACTTCCATGGCTTGCCGATTTTTTGATTGGTAAGATGATCATATGCAAGCAAGATCGAAAGATGTCATATTGGGATTACTTCGTAATGTAAGGAACCGTGAAGCTGAAAACAATGTGTTGCGTCAGGAGACTCAAAATTTGAGATTACGTCTCGAGGAGGTCGATGAACAGGGTGGGGACCTACCACATGATCTTCTGAACGAGGTTATACAGCTGCGTCGGGATAAGAATTTTTACCTCATTGGATTCTACATGCTGTTAATGGTTATTGTAACTTTTTTCCTGTTCTAAGTAGTGTAGCTCACAGCTCAAGTGGTTGTCTTGGGGGAGGCCGAATTTGTTTGTAGTGTGGACGGTGAATGTGAAGGTGTTGTTGCTGTAATTTACTTCTAGCATGGACTATGGATTTGTTTGTAGTGTGGATGCCTTTGTTTCGGCCATTTTTGTATGGGATGTAATGTCTTTTCGTTTGATGTAATCTACAGTTTCTTTGTAATTTAAATGGCATGTTGTCACTAAAGTTTTGGAGTAGAACAATGGCACTATCATCAATGCTAAAGGTTATTTGAAATTGAGAAGTAACCAATACACTGGGATTAACCCAAACTGAAAGTTTTATACATAATTGTAGTCTACCAATCCATTACAATTACAAAATGACACTTTTAATAAATAAAGTGCTGAAAATTCTTATCAAATATCCATGTGCTCATTTATGCCTGCTGCAATGGATCTAAACAAAAACAACAATAGCATATTCTGCCAAGTTCAAAATAACAAAAACACAAGCTATTGGCTCCATATGGGATCATTCCAAAATCACAAAACATATTCTACCATTAGTAGCATCCCAACCTTGACCATTTTTAGCAGTCATCAAATGGAGGTTGATCCTCAGTTGCACTTGCATTGATATGTTGTACGTTATTCACTTTGTGGAATCGTTTGTTGTGTCCCTTTGCTCCACACACTGAACATATCATAAACACCACACCCTTTTTCTTTACCGACACTCTTGATTGTAATTGTGATTGAGAGGGTTCGTTCTCTTCAGGTCCCTTCCTTCTCTATCTTTGTTTTCTTCCTTTTGTAGCAACATACCAGGGCGGAGGCCTGATAGGTGGTTGTTCATTTGCAGGCCACAATGCTTTGCCATTCATCGGATATATAACGTGTTCATATGTGCTCATGTAGGTGTCAACCGTAAACCATTCCGACACATAATTCTTTATATCATGTCCTTTGCCCAAGATGCAAGCAATAACGTGTGGACAAAGGGATTTCGGATATTTCCCATCTTCGACAAGCACAAACGTTGTTCTCCATGTCAACTACATATTCACCATTTTGACACTCCACTTGATATTGATGTACCCCATTCCACCGCAAGATGCATCCACGGGCCGCATCAACATTTTTTTTCCAGAATCTTTTAGATTTTCGGACATATTGAGTTGTTGTAGTTTCTCATTTTGTCCCACTTTAATTGAATTCTATGTATCAACTTCATTTGAATGCCAATCAACATCGCTAGAATCCATTTATCTCTTTCCTCAAGAATAAATTTGTTGAAGCACTCGCATAGGTTATTAAAGAACATTTCACACTTTGGCATCTCGGAAAAGTGAGACCTATTCCACTCAGATAGTGGTTTGGCCTTCAACCATCCATAGGCCGCCGGACTAGCAGTTTCAATTTTTGAAATCTAGTACTTAAATGATGCCAAATGACTTGAAATTGCAGCACCCCACAAGCAATCTTTTAAGTACTTTCCCTTGAAGTCACTTCGAATTTTTTTTTGATACATATGCCTCACACAAAACCTATGTTACGCTTCTAGAAATAGATCGGCAACAACATTAACTAGGCCTTTTTTCTATCACTCATGAAAGTTATGGACAACCAGTTCTCCATAGAAAGGTCATCAGATAACAATGTAAGAAACCAACACCACGAACTAGTGTTTCTCTTTCTCAACTATTGCATATGAAATAGGGTACATGCAATCATTGGCATCAACCCCAACTGCTACAAGCAACTGACCACCATATTTCCTTTTAAAAAAACATCCGTCTATATTCACAAAACGTCAACAACCCTATAGGAATCCTCTCTTACATGCCTCAATGCAAATGTAGAAACATCTAAACGCATTATCCACCTGAGAAATGATCACAATTGAAGCCAAATTTGTTCTTTTCAATTCAGCACCATAAGCCCATAACAAAGCAAATTGTTCTTCATTGCTACCTTATACTAAAACCGTGGAGTATTTTCTCGCATTCCAAGCGACTACCTTAGTAATGTGCAAACCAAAATCCTTTCTCACAGTAGTTTTAAAATTTTTGTCTTCCATCCAGGATCAACTTTGAAGTCCTCCAAATAATAGTTCGCAAGCCATTTATAATTTGCATACTTATTCGTCTGATCCTTCAAACAAGTGTGTTTGGGATCATAGGTTTTTATCTAAATCGTGTCTCGATCTTATAGCTTAGATGCCCACAACTTTCATGGGCATCCATCTTTACAGACACAATGAACCCGATCTTTATCATTTCATTTGAAGATAGGTTCAACCTGATTGAACACCGCATAATTCCTCACAATAGATTTCAGCTCTTCGAACGAAGTAAAAAGTAAACCAACCTCAAGATGTGGATTCTTCTTTTCATTACCATCATAATATTCAGGGTAATTCAATCCTCCTCTATTATTCTCCAAATCTGAACCACTACCAAATTTTAACTCCTCTAAAGATGCATATGAAGAACTATATAATTCAGGCGATTCTTCATACTCTACCATCGTATGCATATCCATTTCAGTACCTTTTGCAACGTTGCACTCAAATAGACTGTCATCATCATCATACACATCACAGTCTAAATCATTGAAGTCTGAGTTATCTACAATTTTATTAAAAATTACATAGGTTAAGACTCCAGTAATCAACAACAAATGAAACTATTCAATGGAAAAATCAAATAATTTAATATACTGTCATCATCATCGTAACCTGTCGATTGTTTCTCAACATCTGTCATTTCGGTAAAAATGGAACGGGATGCTACTGTAGGTTATTTGAAGGTTTAATACATGTTTGCAATGGAGTTTGGCCCTTGGTCGAAGGTTCTTCAAAGGTTTCCAATGCAGGTTCACTGAAGGTCACGTGTTTAGGCGCTGCAATGGCTCACGATTTTCAGGTTTCGTTGGCTTGCAATTTCACGATTAGAGGCCCTGCATAGTTGACTTGCAGAGTCTTGGCTGGGTAGTTGTCGTCAGAATAGGGAGAGACGGGTTATGGGTTTCAATTTGGGGGAAATTGCAAATGAGTGAAGTGCTTGCTGGGAATTGAGGGAGAATTGTTCAGGGGTTTAATTTTGGCTTTTTGATGTTTAATTTTTTTTTTAAACGTGTTTGCAATTTTACACGTCACTAGCACTTATATGATTTAACATAAATCACTTAAACAAACGACGATATCATGCACTTCGTCTGCCACATCATCATTTCAGTAAAGTTTTTTGACGGGCTTGTGTTCGGTGATGGATGGGGTAGTAGTATTAAAAGTTCGGTGATGAATGGCATTATTTTTGTAAGTTCAGTGACCTGGTGGAAACTTTAGGTAATGTTTAGTGATATTTGGGGTTATTAACCTCACAATATCCAACTCGAATCTATAACTATTGGATCACAAATTGCTCAGGATTATGCACTAAGGAATGACTGAATAATCCACAAATGAGAAAGAAAACTTAATGAGAAGATTTCACAAAGATTGAATAATATTTAGGGATTTCTCGGGTCACTTTATTTTCTTCAATGGAGGTCTGAAACCTATTTGAAGACCTATTCGATTTACATCATCGCTCACCAAAGGTTATTTGGCACAAAACTCAACATCTACTCCTCTTCGGAATGGAGCCAAGACTTCCGTTCTTAACCTTCATTTCAGTCTTGGAATGCAAAGTAAATCCCTTGGTCATGAGCTGAAGATAAACCACTAAATTATATGATTTCGTCAATTCAAAAAAAAAAAATTTAATTCATCTTAGACACCAATGTATGTCAAAAGCTCAATTCAGCTTTTAAAGGGAAATTGGTGCAAAACTTCCTTGAACTTTGCCTCCATTTCGAAATATCCCATATCCTTTCAGATTGACCAAAAACACACCTAGATGATCTTTTGCGTGTGAAACACCCTCCTAACATCCAAGTTCATTATTAGAGTCGTTAAATACACTTAAAGAAGGCCAAAATTTAAAAAATAAGAAAAAATAAAAATAAAAATAATTATAGTTGTGGTTTTAAACTTTTTATTTTTTTGCACATAATATCCAAAAAAAATATTTTTACCACCTCCATTCCTAAACATTTAAAACTTCATCTTCTTCCCCAATTCCATCCCTACCCCTACCCCTACCTCTACCCCCACCCCAAACCAAAACCAATAATGAACTCTAATGAGTTTTTCTTGGAGATAAATTTCCAATTTACTTTCATGAAAAATTGCTTTCCGAGTGCAAATATATGTATTCTTCCCAAATTCACAGTTTTTAGAGCTTATTTCCCTTTTAAGTTACTAAAAATCTACTTTTCCTTTATATTATTGTCCAAAAATCATCAAGTCGACCCTCTTACTGGTGCAACCTTCAATCTTTCTTGGAAACTCCAATTTGTATCATTTTCCCAATGAATTATAGGGTGTGTATTCAATTCGGACTTTTGAAAATTTTTATTGACTTTTTTTAAGTGATGACTTTTGTAGATTTCGTGGACTTCTACAGCTTTTTATGGAATTATGGAAGTAACTTATATAGATTTTCATTTTAAAATTTTATAGACTTTTCTATAATTTAAAAAACTTTTGAAGACATTCATTTAAAATAAAATTCACGTGAGTCAAGTACAATGGTGTGAAATTCTCACATACAAGGTGGTGGTTCCACATTTTCCTTTTCATTTCTTTTATAGAGTTCAAAACATCAAAAAAATTTGGGAGTTCGGATGACTCATCCGATCAATCGCCTTTTGTCCAGATGACCAATATAGCCGTTTGTACAGTAAAAATCAGAGATCAAACGGTCAAATTTTGGACCATTTGAAACTTCCAGTCAACCGCCTCTTTTGACCGGTCAATGGCCTCTTCCGGTCGATCGATCGCCCGACAGTTCAGTCTTTTTACATTTTGACCCCATTTGTTTCGATTCGAAGATTTTGAAAGGCATGGACTTTTGGAAAGTATTTTGAACTAACTTTTCAAGATTAAAAAAATGTTTTACAAGTCCAAATATCATTTTTAAAAGTTATTTTTATATTTAATCAAATCATTATATTAGAATGACTTTTAATGCACAAAATAGTTTTTAATGTATAGAAGGATTTTGAGTTTAAGCATTCTTTACCAAATATCAAAGTGTTAGTATCTTTATATTTTATCTAAGAAATCAAGTCATTGATCTTGCTCCGAAGTTTGGCTCTTAAGTTCTTGAATGTGTAACTTTGATTTTGACTTCATTCATGAGTCCAATTTGTGATGATAGCTTTTGATCCTTTGACGACCATCGATCAATTTTTCGTAGTACACTTTGAAGAACTATGACCACTTAAATTCAACTTGTTAGTAAACAAGATTAACTTATTTGTTATAATAAAAACTTTAAGGTTTTAATCAACCATAGTTCAACAATTTACCCATTTTTTATTGTGGCAAACAAGATATTTGCAAAGTAATATTGAACAATTGATAAGCAATATAAATCTTAAATTTTACATGTAATCCATACATTCCCCCTATCTTTTATAAACCAATAGCCATTCATTTTAAATCATATGTTTATCAAGGCATTCATTTTGATCATATCCTTAAAGTAATATTGAACAATTGATAAGGAATATAAATATTAAAATTTGCACATAATCCAAGTATTCTCCCTATCTTTTACGATCTAATAGCCATTCATTTTTAAATCATATGTTTATCAAGGCAAGCATTTTGATCATATCCATCTATCATCACATTTTCAACAAGCATATCATCTTATATATTTTCCTCATTTTGTCATAAGTAAAAAGATATAGCATTTAAGATATTGATTTTAATATTGAACTATCATTACTCAAAATCAATAGCTAGAAACAATATTAATCATGTTCGTTATGATCAAAACATTAATGATGAATCAACCATATGTCAACAATTTGTCCCTTTTGATTATGACAAACAAGATTATTTGTAAGGTAAGATTGAACAATTGATATCATATTGAAGGCATATACATCATAAATTTTGCATATAATCTATATATTCCCCCTATCTTTTACAAATCAATAGTCATTCATTTTAAAACATATGTTTATCAAGGCAAGCATCACATTCTTATCAAGCATACCATCTCATATATTTTTCCTCTTTTGTCATAAGCAAAAAGATATAGCATTTAAGATCAAAACATAATTATAGGAAACAATACAAGATTCCCTCTTAAGTTAACACATGAAGCGTAATAAAAAAGTTTAAAATATCACATATATAGGCAAGGCGAAGCATGAGTTTACGAAAGGTAAAGATACAAATAGGTTAGATCAATGGAGGAGGAGGGAGGAGGAGGAGGAGGAGGAGGAGAAGAAGAAGAAGAAGAAGAAGAAGAAAAGTGTGAGAAATGAGTGGAAAATGAGGGTTTGAAGTGTCTTTTTTTTTTTTAAATGAAAAAAAGCGACCAGTCGACCTCCAGAACTGTTCAGTTGATCGAACCCCCCTCCCCCCTCTTTTTTGGTTTCTATCCAAAATGTTCTGGTTTCCCGGTCAATCGAATGTCGTCCCCATTTTTTTTAACACCATACTAAACTAAAGATATAGTAAAAAAAATCAAGTACACATAGTATGAATTTAATTTAGCCATGTATTTCTAAATCATCAATAATGCCCAAACCTCTTCAAATATGTGGGAAACGATCAAGCGCTAGAGGTTTAGTGAAAATGTCGGCCAATTGATTTTCCGTATTTATAAATTCCAATACAATCTCTCCTTTTTGTGCATGATCTCTTAGAAAGTGATGTCTAATCTCATTATGCTTGGTTTGAGAGTGTAAGATGGGATTTTTTAATAATTTATGACACTAGTATTATCACACATGGTAGGTATATGATCAAATGATAATTGATAATCACTAAAGGTTTGTTTCATCTATAATGTTTGTGCACAACAACTAGAGGCCAAGATATATTCGGCTTTGGCGATAGATAATGCAACAGAGTTTTGTTTCTTACTAAACCATGACACAAACGCAAAGCCTAAAAAATGACATGTTTCGTTAGTGCTTTTACGATCAATGATGCAACTAGCTCAATCGGCATCCGAATAGCTAAGTAAGTTAATGTGTGTGCCCTTTGATACCAAAAGCCTAAAGTTCTAGTGCCACTAAGATATCTAAAAATTCTTTTTATGGTAGTAAGGTGTGATTCTTTAGGATTTGATTGAATTCTAGCACATAAACACACTAAACATAATATTTGGTCTACTTGCGGTTAAGTAAATAAGATATCCGATCATACCTTGATATTTAGTTACATTAACGGAAACCTTGATCATTTTGACCAATTTCATGGATGTGCTCATCGGAGTGTTCATTGGCTTCAAGTTTTCCATTTCAAACCTCTTGAGCACGTCCAATATATACTTATATTGATTAATGAATATCACATCAATAGTTTGTCTAATTTGGAGTCCAAGAAAGAATTTGAATTCTCCCATCATGCTCATTTCGAACTCCTTGCGCATACATTTAGAAAATTCTTCACATAGAGAGATATTAATAGCAACAAAAATAATATCGTCAACATAAATTTGAACGATAATCATATCATTCTTTTTGGTTTTGATAAAGAGGGTAGTATCCGCTTTTCCTATTGAAAAATCGTTTGAAATTAGAAATTTACTAAATCTTTCATACCAAACTCTACGAGTTTGTTTTAAACAGTAAAGAGCTTTTCTAAATTTAAAAATATAATCCGGATACTTGTGATCTTTAAAATCAGGGTTGCTCTACATAAACTTTCTCTTGAATATAAAGAAATACAATTTTGACATCCATTTGATAAAAAGTGAATCATTTATGGTAAGCAAATGTAAGAAGTATGTCAATTGATTCTAATCTAGCAACCAGCACAAAAGTTTCCTCAAAATTGATGCTTTCTTCTTGATTGTAACATTGGCCACTAACCTAGCCTTGTTATGCACAATTGTTCCATTTTCATCTCGGTTATTTCTAAAAACTCACTTTGTACCAATAATAGTTTAATCATTTGGTCTAGCAACTAAATTCCAAACATAATTTCTTTCAAATTGATTAATTTTTCTTGCATAGCTAGAATCCAAAATTCATCCAACTCGGCTTCTTTGAAGATTTTTTTTTTTTTTTTGTCGAAGTTTTAGTAGTCATACCTTTGGATGGATCACCAATAACTAGTTCTTTTGGATGAGAAAGAACAAACATTCATGCTTTTGGTAGAGTCTGATCATTTGGTACTTCAGAAGGTTATATTTTACTTTATTGAATGTTTGCTTCTTCCTTGTATTCATCTATTGGATCTTCCTTGTTTAGATCTTGAATATTCATTTGTTCAAAATGAATTTTCAATCTTACATCATTAGAAATACCTTTCTCACAATCAAGAGAATTAGTTTCATCAAAAGTAATATCCATCGATTCTTCAATGACTAGAGTTCTTTCGTTAAAGGCTCTATAAACTTTGCTAGTCGATAAATATTCTAAAAAGATTTCAATATCAGATTTTGAATCAATTTTTCTCCAATTTTCTTTCGTATTCAAAATAATACATTTGCAGCCAAATACTTTGAAATAACCAATATTTGAAACTTTATTTTTTCAAAACTCATAGGGAGTTTTAGTTTTCTTTCGACTAACTAAAACTCTATTAACAATGTAGGAAGCGGTATTAACGGCTTCAGCCCAAAAGTTTTTTGGCAAGCTATTTTCATTAAGTATAATTCTAGCCATTTTTTTTTTTGCAATGTGCGATTCTTCATTTCTACTACACCATTTTATTGAGGAATTCTAGGAGTCGAGAAATCGTGTTCATATCCATTTTCATTACAAAAATTGTCAAAAGCAATATTAATAATTCTCCAACGTGACCACTTCTAATAGTTGTAATGGAGTATCCTTTTTTATTTTGAACTTTTTTATAAAAATGTTTAAATACATTCAAAAAAATTTCTTTTAGATTTAAAAATAGGAACCAAGTAAATATAGAAAAGTTATCGACAATAACGAATACATAATGTTTATCACCCAAGATAGGAATTCTAGAGGATCCCAAAAGGTCCATTTGGAGAAGTTGAAGCGATTTTGTAGTTGAAAAATATAGTTTAGGTTTAAAAAAACGTTTCACTTGTTTTCCATATTGACAAGCATCACAAATTTTATCTTTCTAAAATTTTAAATTTGGTAAACCTTTGAAAAAACAATTTTTGGAAATTTTTGAGAGAAGATACATGACCTAATCTCCTATGACATGGTTACGTATCATCTTTTAAACTTGATAAACATTTTTCATCACTTTTAAGTTCGATATTAATGATATAAACATCTTTACTTCAACTTTCTACAAACATCACCTCTTTTGATATAGCATCATCAATAAGGCACTTGTAAGAATCAAATTTAATATGATAACGTTCGTCACACAATTGACTAAAACTAAGTGGATTACGTTTGATGTTTTCTACTAAGAGAACATTTTCAATAAAGGGAGATGAATGATTACCAATAATTTTAATGTCAATGATTTTTCCTTCGATATAATCTCCAAAAATATCATGACCACCATCCTTTATTTTGAAACTTGACAATAAAGCTTGATTTCAGTCATGTGCTATGAGCATTCACTATCCGAGGTCCATTTGCTCTTTATTTTCTTTGGTACCTATATAAATAATTCACTTTTTGGTCTTTGGTACCCATACAACATTGAGTCATTGGTAGTTAGTGTTAGTGGACTTTTCAATCCACATGTAGTTGTTTTCAAAATGTAATCTCGTTTTGATAGAACAATAAAAAGCTGCATGTCCAATTTATTACAAAAATTACATGTGACATTTGAAATAGGAGAAGTAGAGACTTTAACAAAAAAAAAATTCAAGAGACTTTTGTTTTAAAAATGGTTTGTATCAAATTCCTCATTTATCAAAAACACATTTTTGTTTACCAAATATTAAATTAAATCAATTTTCCTTGCCTTGAGTAAATTTGTAAATAATTTGAGTCAAATCTAAAAACATTTCTTGTAAAGAGGTTCTCCTTAACTAAAGCATTGTAATTGGCTTTTCCTTTTTCAAAATCATTTTGAATTTCCAAAAGTTTATTTACCTCATTTTCTAGTAAAAATTTTTTATTTTTGAGGATCGAATTATTTAAAGAAAGTTTTTCAAAATTTTTAAGAATTTCATTATAAGAGGCAGATAATTTATCACATGAACAATTTTCATTTGAATTTACCTTATTTTCAATAGCCATGAAGCACGTGTCGATAATTTCCTCTTGAATTTTATCTTCTTCATGGTCATCATCGTCAGTTTCATCCCATGTTGTTTGGAGTGTTTTCCTTTTAACGAATCTATTCTTTTCTTCGCCCTCTTTTTCTTCTTTTTGGAACCGAAAATTATTGCGGAAACCTTTCCATTTCATAATAAGAAGAACTAGATCATTTAGCACTTCGTCATTCAAATTTTCGCTTGAAGTGTCTTCGTCCATTTCGTATTTTAAAGCAATTTGGCCTATTTCAACTTCTTTAGTTGTCATTGTCTTCTCCTTTATCTCGGTACAATTAGCTCATATGTCATCAATGTTCCATATAGCTCTTCCAAAATATATGTGTTGACATCTTTGATGTTTTCTATCAACGTTCTCAATGAGTTGCAATTCTCCGAAAAAGACCTAAGCATTTTTCTCACAAGTTCACTGTTAGTAAATTTCCTATCAAATCCTCTAAGACCATTAACAATATCGGTAAAACGAGTGATCGTATCAACAATCGGTTCATTTTGCTTCATGAAGAAATTTTCAAAATAATTAACTAAAAGATTTACCTTAGTTTCTTTCACTTTGCTAGTACCACAATGGGTGACTTCTAATGCATACCAAATATTATATGCGGATANCAATCGGTTCATTTTGCTTCATGAAGAAATTTTCAAAATAATTAACTAAAAGATTTACCTTAGTTTCTTTCACTTTGCTAGTACCACAATGGGTGACTTCTAATGCATACCAAATATTATATGCGGATATACTAATAGGATTAAATTTATTTCTATCTAAAGCGCAGTAAAGTAGATTTTTGGCTCTAGCATTTAAAGACAATTTTCTTTTATCATCTTTATTTTATTCCTCTCTAGGTTTAAAAATAATTTAATTCGATTTACCATCCTCTTTAATAACCTCTTTAGCCACATAGGGACCAAATTCATTGACTTCCCAAATATAATCTATAAATCGAACATAAATCATCATCCTAGCTTTCCCATAATTCTAATGCATGCTATTAGAAAAAGGAGGACGATTTATAGAATGTCCCTCAATGTTTTGAAAATTGTGGTTAGCCATTACTCAAGATTATAAAATTTTTAAAATTGTGTACCTTACTCTTATACCAATTGATAGCACATAAATAACTAATCAAGAGGGGGGTGAATTGATTTTTTAAATTTTTTTCGAAGAATTATAGATTAATTCAAATAATAACCGCAAATAGGAAAATGGTAAGTGAAGGGAAAGAAATGATACAAACGATATAATTGTGGAAGTTCGATCCAAAGTAATGATCTATGTCCTCCGTTACCAAGCTCTGCGGCGGGAGTAAGCCCTTTTCACTATATCGATTGGCTTATGGTGCAATCCAATGCTTTCGGTGACTTATAAATA
>CAIGRN010199423.1:0-13025 GCA_903798345.1 Fraxinus anomala | reverse complement strand
GTGGTGTGGGCTTCTTCTAGAATCTCCTTTTTCAATTCCTCGAAATCTGGTATACATAAACTTCTTTAATAATACAACGTTTTGTCCTTGGTTACGGCAAATCCTTTCCGTTTCTCTGTATCAATCTCGACTTTAATAAATTCGAATGACTAATCGCTTTTCTGGTGGGCTTTAATTCTATCACGGAGTGTCAGTCGAATCGAGAGTGTTGTCATTCGAGCTGTAGTTTCTGATGGAGTTGTGACTATTTCGAGTCTTAATCTTTCAAATTCCTTATATAGAGGTTCCTGTGCTATTAATATTGCCAACTTGCCCGTGATTTTCCTACTCAAAGCGTCTATCGCTACGTTTGCCTTGCCAGGATGGTAATGGATTTCACAATCATAATCTTTTACCAATTCAAGCCACCACCTCTGCCTCATGTTCAACTCGTTTTAAGTGAAAATGTATTTGAGACTTTTATGATCTGTATAAATGTCGCATTTACCCCCATACAGGTAATGTCTCCAAATTTTCAAAGCGTGTACAACTGTTGTAAGTTCTAGGTCATGTGTGGGGTAGTTCTGTTCATAAGGTTTCAATTGTCTGGATGCATAGGCGACTACCTTGCCTTGTTGCATCAACATAACTTAAGCCTTACTTGGATGCATCACTGTATATTATGAAACCTTTTGATCCTTGGGTTATAGTCAACACAAGTGCATTAACTATCCTCTTCTTCAATTCTTCAAAATTACTTTCGCATTTCTCGGTCCATTCAAATTTCGTACCCTTACGTGTCAACTGGGTCAAGGATCGTGATATTTTAGAAAATCCTTCTATAAATCTTCTGTATTATCCTGCTAAATCTAGAAAGCTACGAACTTCTCCCACATTGGTTGGTCTCGACCAATTTAACATCGATTCTACTTTACCTGGGTCTACTTCAATTCCCTGAGCTATGACCACATGTCCAAGAATATAACTCGTTCTAACCAAAATTCGCACTTTGTAAATTTGACGTAAAGTTTCTCCTTTTTCAAAATTTGTAACACAATTCTCAAATATTCTTCATGCTTCCTTTCAGTCTTCGAGTATATCAGTCTATCATCGATGAACACGATGACAAATCGATCTAGGTATTTGTTAAACACACTATTTATCAAGTCCATGAACACTCCTGGAGCATTAGTCGGGCCAAAAGGCATAACTAAGACCTCGTAATGACCATACTGAGTTCTAAAAGCCATCTCCGAGATATCACTAGCTTTTATCCTCAATAGATGATATCCCGACCTCAGATCTATCTTTGAGAATACCATCGCACCCCATAATTGATCAAACAGATACTCAATCCTAGGAAGTGGATACTTATTCTTGATGGTGATCTTATTCAATTCTCGGTAGTTGATGCACATCCTCATAGATCCATCTTTCTTCTAAATGAACAACACTGGTGCCCCCAAGGCAACACACTAGGTCTTATAAAGCCCTTTCCCAGTAATTTTTCGATTTGTATTTTTAATTCCTGCAATTCCTTTGGTGCCATTCTGTAGGGAGCTTTAGAAATAGGAACAGAATCGGGAGTCAAATCAATTGTCAACTCTACTTCCCGTTCTGGACGCATTCCAGGTAAGTCCTCGGGAAAGATTTCCAAAAATTCCCGTACTACTTTTACATCTCCAATTGTCAGTGATTTATCTTCTTTGGCCAGCGCTGATATCAAGAACCATATGCATCCTTCTGCATTTAAAGGTTTTCGTGCTTTTAATGTAGAAATGACTTTGGGTAGGGTTTTTGTTTTGTTCACTGAAAGACGAAATTCTACTTCTCCAGGCCATCTAAAAATTACTTCTCTCTCAAAGCATAGGATAGTGGCATGGTTCTTTAAAAGCCACTCCATTCCCAAGATTATGTCGAACTCACGCATGTTCAAGACGTACAAGTTCATGTCCAAGATATTACCATCAATTTCTACTCCTACTGTCTTTACTATGTGACTCGTGTTAAGTACATTCCCTAAAGGGATGACAACCTCTAATGGTGTATTGGCAACTTTACTACTTACCTCTATTGTGCTCATAAATTTCGTCGAAATAAAAAAATGGGTGGGACTAGAATCTATCAAAACATATGTGGGAGTACTAGATATGAGATTGTTACCTGTCAAAACATTTCGGCCGGCATCCTCCTCACGTTCAGTAAGGGCATAGACCCTAGCTTGCCCTCACGTTCGGCTTCTAATTCGTAGGACAAAAATTTACCACGTGACCTATCTCCCCACAATAAAAGCATACATTAGTTCCCATGAGGCATTTCACAGTGTGACGCTTCTAACACTTGTCACAAATTGGATTCTCCGAATATTTGCTCGAGGCTGACCTTCCCTTCCCTTTCTTTGCAAAATTTTGCTTTCTTTTATCTTTGTGATCCTCCCATTTATGCTTCTATGGCAATACAGGTTACTGAGGTTTACTTGTACTGTTGGCACTTTCCCTGAAGTTGGCCAATTGTGCTTTTGCTAGTACTTCGTGGCATGTATCCAATTCAAAAATGACTACCGATTGTCGGAGATCATCATGTAGACCTTGTTCAAAGTGTCTTGCTTTCTTCTCCTCCTTATTAACCAATTGCAGGGCGTAGCGAGATAGTTCTTCAAACTTCCTTTCATAATCTACCAATGTCAAGTTTCCCTGTCTGAACTAGGAATTCCGCTTCCTTCTGGTTTCAAATGTTGGTGGGAAAGTATTTTTTTAGGAATAATTCATTGAATTAATTCCACATCCAGCCTTGTCCAGCTGCTCTGGATTTGTTAGTCATCTCCCACCAGTATCTTGCTCCTTTTTTCAGCATAAAGGTTGCACATATTACCTTTCAAGTTTCAGGACACTCCACAAGTTCAAAGATTCATTCTTGCTTGCTTATCCACTCTTTTTCCGCTAGTGAATCTGTGCCTTCCTCAAATTAGGGGATTGTAGCTTACGATATTATTTTACTATTATAGCCACACTCTTCTCTACAGGTTGTGGTGGTGCGACGAGTGGTGCCATGTTGCGTATTGCTTTAAGAAATTTCATGAATTGGTCATTCTGGTTGTGATTGTTCATTTCAGTTGCTCCGATCTGGGGTTGATCGTTACTATTGTTCGTATTTCTAGAGCGAGTTGCCATAACCTTGATAAAATGAAAACGTAAAATCACTTAATTATTAGACCAAGAATAAGAAAAATAGCAAATTTCATTTCATTCAATCTCAATAACTTGCATAAATCAAATGGACTTCTTGGTATCCCATACATCCACTTATTTAAATAAAATTTAATTCAAACATGAAAATCATATATAATTTCCTATTATCTAAAAATTTCCTTCAGCTCCCTCATCTCGGCATGTCCCTGGATTTTCCTAGGGTTGTGTGTAGGATTCTCCCCAAAATAAGATGAGGGGTGGTACTCAGGGCTCTCCTCATGGTCTTCTTCGGTGTCTTCCTCTTCCTCTATCACTTCTCCAATAATATTACCCATTTTGTCAACTACTGGTATACTAGGAAAATTGCCAACACTTGGTGGGCTATGTGGACGGCGGCGATCAGGCTCATATCCCAAGGGTCTCTCAATAATCCTAGTGTCATGAGTATTAATAATCCATCGATCTCTCAAGCACGCAATCAACACGGCAGGGGCAATTTGGTATTCGAACATTTTCTCAAGTCTCTCAACAAACCGTCTCTAGTAAGGACTAAGTGTTCTATATAGACGATAAACGATCTCATCCATATGAAACTCGTGTTCATTATTTTTGGCTCCTTTGATGATCCTTTCTATGGCATCTAAATGTTCCAACAGATTGTTGTTGGGGTTCCTGACGTACGTCTTATGCAATCTGAGAAACATCTCACGTCTTCGAGCCTAGTCCCTAGCCAGTTGTGACCTTCCATTGACCATCTAAGCAAGTAAATTTATATTAATTAACTTTCTTACGTAAAATGATGTACACTAAGCCAGATATATAGTGTGATTTTAATTTCGTTATTTCAAACTTTGATTTAACCCTCACTAAAACAATAAATTCTATTACACATTCAAGAGAACATTCACATTTTGATCATTTTAGCAATTTTCCATCTCCCTGTGGAATCGACACCCAAAAGTTGTGCTACAAATACCGCGTTATTATTTGGGCATCATTAAATTTTGGCGTCGTTGTTGGAGAGACGGTACAAAATACCAAGGGATCGAGTGAAAAGGGTGATATCGTTCATTTACTATTCTTTAGTTAAAATAATTTTCTTATTTGTTATTTTTTAAATTCTCATATAGTTTAGTTTTCATGTATTATGAGCAGGGATCGAGGTGAGCAAGTAAGCTCTACCAAAGGACATTTTTCAGTGTTTGAATCACTTTCTAAACCTATCTTTTGCATCTATTACCACAAACACCACACTACATAATACTATAACTGATAGTGAACATGGTGATGCGCCTTATAGGGCTTTATAGGATTATCTTCACACCACACATACGCCCACACCATCATGCATCATGTTTCTGCCTAATATGCCACATGGAACTTAAACCGAAAATGATTCAACTTCTTCCCACTTTTCATGGACTCGAAAATGAAAATTCATTCGCGCATATTAGGAAATTTGAGGAGATTGTCGCAACCTTCCACAATCAACATGGTACAACGGACGTAGTCAGGCTAAATTGTTTCCCATTTTTACTTAAAGAACGAGATAAAAACTGGCTGTATTCATTGTGACCACGATCGATTGGCACTTGAGCTGAAATGACTCAAGCATTCTTTAATAAATACTTTCCCTACCATAAAACTAGTGCCTTAAAGAAACAAATTTTTTCGTTTACTCAAAAGGATAGCAACCAAGCCTGAGAAAGATATAAAGAATGACAAGCTCATTGCCTCCACCACGGTTATGAGAGTTGGCGTATCGTGAGCTGATTCTATGTGGGATTAACATCTAGGGAGTATCAATTCATAGTGATGATGTGTAATAGTAAATTTTTTCAAAAAGATCCTGATGAGGCTATAGAATATCTAGATAACCTAGCGAAAAAAGCTCATACTTGGACTGGACCTATTGGACTGGACCTAGTGCCACTGAGAATACCAATAGGTCACGAACCACAGAAAATCCCACTAGTACAGGTATCTATCATCTTAGGGAGGGAGATAGCCTTGAACCAAAGTAGAACCCTCACTAGAGAACTAGAGACCATACATGCTAAGGACTCGAAATCTACACAGAATGTATCCCGCGTTGAGTTTCTAGGACCCTGTTTTGTGTGGTGGAACTGATCATCTAGCACAAGAGTGTAGTACTTTTGCTGACATGAGGGGGTTTATGAGGAACATTGTAATGCCTTAGGCACATAAAAAAAGCCATATGCTCCATTTTTGGAAGCCTACAATCATAGGTGGCGGAATCACCCCAATTTCAGCGGAAATCTAAAAACCAGCAACATGTCTAGCCATCTAGAGCTTTTAATACACCTTCATATTAGCCCACAACTTTTAGGAACTCTTTAGAAGACACCTTAATGCTTTTATGGAGGCACAAGGTAAGACAAATCAGAAGTTTGAGACTATGATCACTCCCGTAGTTGAGGAAAACAAAGAGATAAAAAATCATATGTCTAAGTTGACTAATGTCTTAGCTGTAGGGGAGCGTGTGAAATTTTCAGCTCAGCCTCAACCAAATCCTAAGGGGCAACATGGAACAAACCTCAGGATTGGAAGAAAATAAGGAAGTGAATGTCATAACCACTAGATCAGGGAAAGTCATAGACCCAACCCCCAAGCCTATGGAAACTGAAAAAGAGTCTAGTAAGAGTAGCCCGAGTGAAGATGTGGTAAAAACTCGATTAGAGTATCTTTTTCTCAAGCTCTTAAGCCTACACTGAAGTTTGCTGGTCAACATAGTTAAATTCTAGACCACCTCAAGCAAGTAAAAATCAATCTACCTCTCTTGCATGTGATTTCTCAAGTTTTTACATATGATAAAGTCCTAAAGGACTTGTGCACTATGAAGAGAAAGCACCATGTTAAGAAAACTGATTTCTTGACTAAGCAAGTGAGTGTTCTGATTGAGCAAAGGATCCACCGAAGTATAAGGACCCTATTTGTCCTACTATTTCTTGTGTCATTGGGAACCGTGAGTTTGCACAAGCTCTTCTTGATTTAGGGGAAAGTGTAATTATCGTGCCTTATGTAATTTACTTGTTGTTAGGTTTAGGTGAGATAAAATCGACTTCTGTGGTCTTACAGTTAGCCGATAGGTCCACCATTAGGCCTAGGGGATAGTTAAGGATGTATTGGTTCAAATTGACAAATTTTACTATCATATGGACTTCTTGGTTTTGGATGTAAAGGTTAATGTAAATGTTGATTCTAAAATCCATATTATTCTTAGTAAACATTTTCTTGCTACAGCTAATACTCTTATAAATTATATGAATGCTCTAATGAAGCTTTCTTTTAGGAACATGATTTTAGAAGTCAATATTTTTCACATCACAAAGCAGCCAAAGGAGGATGATGAGTTTCATCAAACATTCATGATTGATGCACTCACTCAGGAGCAAACACCTGCAAACATCGACTTCGACCCTCTAAACTCTTTTCTTTTAAATTCTGAAATCCCAAATAGTTTTGATGATGATGAGTATAATAACATTTGTCCCATGTTTGCAAAATTTCAGGATTATGAAACATCACCATGACAACCCAAGTTTGAAGAGTTGCCAGAAATGACTAAAGGACAGAAGCCATCAAGCATTGAGAGGCCTAAACCAGAGTTGATACTGCTGTCTCCAGGACTAAAACATGAATTTCTTGGACCATGTGATACCTTTTCGTAATTATTTCTTCGGACTTGAATGCATGGCAATGTAAGCAACCTTTGAACTTCTAAATGAGCATCAATCTGCATTAGGTCAGACCATAGCTGACATAAAAGGTATTAGCCCTTTAATTTGCTCACATATGATTCATCTAGAAGAAGGAACTAATCCAATGAGAGACCCACAGCATAGGCTAAACCCCACAATGAAAGATGTAGTAAAAAATGAGGTGCTTAAATTATTAGATGCATGTATCATTTTCCCTATCGCGGATAGTAAATGGGTTAGTCCTACACATGTAGTTCCTAAAAAGTCAGGAGTCATGGTAGTGAAAAATGAATTAGGTGAAATGGTCCCCACAAAAATAGATTATAGGAAACTAAATGTTGCCACCCATAAGGATCACTTTTCCCTCTCATTTCTAGATCAAATTTTGGAGTGTATGGCTGGCCATCCTTTCTACTGTTTTCTTGATGACTACTCTTGTTACTATCAAATTAAAATTGCATTAGAGGATTAGGAAAAGACCACATTTACTTGTCCATTTAGCACTTATGCATTTCGCAGGATGCCATTTGGACTTGTAATACTCCGCTACATTCCAAAAATGCATGACTAGTATATTTAGTGACATGGTAGAGAATTTCATGGAAGTGTTCATGGATGATTTGAGTATGTTTGGAACTTCTTTTGATACATGTCTGTTAAATTTGAAGAGAGTTTTGATACAATGTGAGGAAAAATGGTTAGTTTTAAATTGGAAAAAGTATCATTTCATGGTACCTTCGAGAATTGCCTTAGGGCATGTGATTTCTTTTAGGGGATAGAGGTTAACAAGTCCAAAATTGAATTAATCTCTAAATTTCATGTACTTAAGACAATAAAAGATGTTAGATTATTTTTAGGCCATGCAGGTTTCTATAGAACGTTTATACAAAACTTTTCATCTATTTCTAGACCATTGTCTATTTCTAGATCATTGTATAACCTACTAAATAAAGATGTCGCTTTTGAATAGACTCCTGAATGTCAAGATGCATTTTGAAACACTGATTGTCAAACTCACTTCAGCACCCATCACGCAACCACGTGATTGGATACTACTGTTTGAAATCATGTGTAATGCTAATGATTACGCGGTAGGTGTGGTTCTTAGGCGATGCAGAGAAGGTAAGTCTTTTGTGATTTACTATGCTAGTAAAACTCTTAATAGTACTCAAATGAACTATTCTACTACTGAAAAAGAGTTATTAGTTGTAGTCTTTGCACTTGATAAGTTTAGATTTTATTTGATTAGGTCTCCCATTACAATCTTCACAGAGCATGCAGCCTTTAAGTACCTTCTTGCAAAGACAAGAAGGACGTGTAGAATGTGGTGACCGACCATCTATCAAGGTTAACTTTCGAGGACAACACAGTCGCATTGCCAATCAGGGATGAATTTTCAGATGAGAATTTATTTTATGTCTCTTCTCTACCATGGTTTGCTCACATTGTGAACTATTTGACTGTAGGTGAGATTCCTAAAGAGTGGAGCGCATATGACAATATGAAGTTTTTGGTTGAGGCACTTAATTTTTATTGGGATGATCCATGTCTATTTAAATATTACCCTGACCAAATTTTTAAGACGTTGTGTCCTTGATGAGGAGATACCTAGTGAGCTAAATTTTTGTCATACCCTAGCATGTAAAGGCCACTTTTCTATAAAAAAAAACTATTGCAAGAATTTTACAATGTGGTTTCTACTGGCCTACTTTATTTAAGGACACTAATGATTACTGTAGATCTTGTGAAAGATTCCAAAAAATTAGGTGATTTTTCAAAGCGTAACATGATACTCCTAAATCTCATTTTGGTAATTGAAATATTTGACTGTTGGGGAATTGATGTTATGAGACATTTTCCACCCTCTTTTGGTTATTTGTAAATTATTGTAGCAGTTAATTACATGTCTAAATAGGTAGAAGCATCAGCTTGTAGGGCTAATGACAATAAAACGATTATTAAATTTCTGAAAGAAAATATTTTGTCTCGATTTAGCACACCACGTTTTATTATTAGTGATAGGGGCACACACTTTTGCAACCGTTCATTCGAAGAACTCATGAAAAAGTATGGGGTTATTCATAAAATTTCTACTACTTATCAACCCCAAAATTATGGAGTAGAATTGGCTAATAGGAAAATTAAACAAATTTTGGAGAAAATGGTGAACCCTAATTGTAAAGATTGGTCTTTAAGACTGAATGATGCACTTTGGGCTTACTGTACGGCTTTAAAGACTTCCCTAGACATGTCACCATATCGCCTTATTTTTTGAAAGCCTTGTCATTTATCTGTAGAGCTTGAACACCGAGCCTACTGGGCAATTAAACATTTGAATTTTGATTTAGAAGAGGGAGGTAAGCTTAGAAAATTTTAATTGAATGAGCTGGAAGAATTGAAAAATGACTCTTATGAGAGTTCTAGAATCTACGAGGCGAAAATGAAAGTTTTTCATGATAAAAACATTATTAGAAAAACATTTGAACCAAATTAAAAAGTATACTTGTATGATTCTAGACTTCACAAGCATCTAGGAAAACTTCGATCTAGGCAGACTAACCCTTTTGTGGTGAAACATGTTTTCGAAAATGGGGCCATTGAAATTGTGGATCCCAAGGATGGTAGGGTATTTAAAGTGAATGGGTAGTGTCTTAAGATTGTTTATGGACAACAGGTGCCTGTAGTGGAAGAAATTCCTCTTACAGACCCTGTTTACCATCCTTGATATTCCTTAGGTATGGTTTTCACTTCTTTTTTTTTGTATATTAGTTTTGTTTTTTAAAGGTTTCTTTTCGTTTCTTGCTTCATTTTTTTTTTCAATTGAGTACTTTTCAGGTTAACCATCATTCCGAACCTATGTTGATTTACTTAAGTATTCAAGTGATATTCTTCATTTTCCCTTTGGTAGGCATGTTTAGACATTAAGGACTATGTTCGATTTGGTTGAGGGGAGAGTTGCATAGCTTGTTGTGAATTACATAATCATCATGGAATTTTTCTAAATAATAAAAAAAAATTGCCTTACTGGTAGTCTATCGACCGCATAGACTAACCAGTGATGGGGTCTCATATAGAACATCAGGGCCTAAATTGGCCATGAATGTTTGCTCTATGCAACCACATTGTTTTTATCTATGTGGTCGCATAGAGGAAATGAATGCCCAAAATTTGTTTTAAATACACATACAGACACACCCACACTTCTATACATTCACATACATGACACCTACCAACTTTAACACACACAACACTTATCAAATTCTCGTATTCATCTCGATTCTTGCATTCTCCAACATCTTCCAATCTCTCAAGGTATGCTGTCTTCTTTTTCCACCTTTTATGCAAGATCTAACTATGCTTTGGGAATGAGATTGGATATTTGAAAAGGGGTATGGGAATTAGGTAGTGATGGAGTATTTGATTATGAGTTGAATTGCAAAAAAAAAAAAATTGGGCTTGATTAACACTAATGTTTTGGAACTTCTATGAAAAAATTCAAGTGCTTTCAAAGTATCTGATAGAATGCCTAGTAAAACATTAATGTTGAATTATGGTTCAATTCGAATGTGACATGATTTCTATGTGTTTTAGCCTAATTTTTGTGTTAAATTTCATTGACAAATTCACTTGGAAACACCGACACCCAAATTTACACACATAGGGGTGGCAATCAAGCCGAGCGACTACTGTAGCAGCCCACGAGCCGCTCGAGCTCGTCAAAAGACGAGCCCAAACACGAGCCAAGCCTGCTTGGCTCTTACTGTAGACGAACCACTCGTCGAGCAGCTCGCTACAAGCCCACGAGCCGCTCATCTCATGGGCTCATTTTTTTAAAAAAAATTAATTAAATTCAGTGACTGTTCTGGTCACTTTAAAATTCACTGACCAGAAAACGGTCACTGAATTATTCAGTGACCGTTTTGGTCACTGATTTTTTTTTCTCTATAAATACACACCCCCTAATCAACATTTTTTCCCACCAATTCTCTCATTTTCTAATCTACTCTCTACAATTTATAAATTATCAACATTCAACAATATCATTAATTCATTTCATTCTATTATCATCTTCATCTTCTACATTTTTTTACATTGTTATCTTGATTTTACTTTTACAATTCATTTTATACACTACTACATAATCTTCATTCACTTATCAATTCTACATTTCTATTTTCTACATTCTACTTCAAATCTTTAACATTATATTTCTATTATTAGTAAATGGATGCACGAGCATTTGTTGAAAACTTGTTCGGTATGGAAGGCGAAATACTTGCCCAAAATCAAATTGGGAATGAATTCGCCGGTCTCAATGAATTACCAAATCCAGAAACCATTCAAGATTTCGACGTTCCTGAAGGTAGTCATCCAATTGATTTGGAATAAGATGAATTACCTACATTAAATATTCCCGATGCAAGATGGAAGAGAAAGGGGAAGAAGCAGGCAAAATGTTGGGACCATTTCAAATTGGTTCACACTGGTCGTGTGGTCGATGGACTTCAAGAAACCAAAGCAGTATGTAAATACTGCCAACAATGACTGATATTGGAATAAGATGAAAAACCTACATTAAATATTCCCGATGCAAGAGGGAAGAGAAATGGGAAGAAGCAGGCAAAATGTTGGGACCATTTCAAATTGGTTCACACTGGTTGTGTGGTCGATGGACTTCCAGAAACCAAAGTAATATGTAAATACTGCCAACAACGACTTGCATGGTAAAAAGGCATTGGAACTATCCACCTCAACCGTTACTACAAAACTGTGCGGCCAAACATGAGTTTCTTCCAGCTGGTCAAAAGCAACTATAATTTGATACTCCAAGCGCTGGTGCTACTACTGCGCCACTTTATACATGGATGTATTCAATGGAGGAAGCTTGAACGGGAATGGTGAATTTCGTTGCCACGGCGGACTTGCCACTATCAATAGCGGATAACTAACATTTCGTAAACTACGTTTCTTAATTCAAAGAAACTATTGATTGCAGATTTAGAAAAATATGGGGGTGTGATATCTTTAATTTCAGATATGTGGGAAGTGATTAATAAGAGAGGTTATATAGCTGCAACTGCACACTATATAGACCCACTTTGGGTCATGTATAAAAAAATTATTGCTCTTAAAATTATTGAGTACCCGCATAATGCTCAAACTATATTTAATTCTATTATGTTAATAATTAGAGAATATAAATGCGAGAGTAGAATTTGTTCTTTTACGTTCGACAACGCTACTGTAAATGAGGTTGTCATCGATAAATTGTATAGAGTACTAACTTGATTTCGGTAGTTATTTATTTCATATTCGATGTGTGTGTCATATTTTTAATTTAATAGTACAAGACGGTTTAAAACATGTTTAGGATGAAATTAACCGAATTAGGAATGAACTTATATATATCACGATTACACCTAGTAGAAAACAAGCATTTGAGAAATTTTGTGAGCAAGGTAGGAAGACGCATACAAAAATCTTTATTACTGATGCAGGTCATATATGAAACTCAACTTACTTATTATTAAAATCATGTGATGGTTTTGAAGCGTTTATTACTAAGAATTAATCCGATTGGAATGTAGTTTTTAANTTGTGAGCAAGGTAGGAAGACGCATACAAAAATCTTTATTACTGATGCAGGTCATATATGAAACTCAACTTACTTATTATTAAAATCATGTGATGGTTTTGAAGCGTTTATTACTAAGAATTAATCCGATTGGAATGTAGTTTTTAAAATTAAAACTTATTTGGCAAGTTTTTATGAGTCTACAAATATATTATATGGTATTTATTATTCTACTAGTTGTGTGGTTCTTAAACGTTTTTATATAACTGTTAGGACTTTTAAGAGATTTCAAAATGACTCCGATTTTCATGCGGTTATATATTCCATGGAATTAAAATTTAGAAAATATTGGGAAAAATTACATATGTTATTTCCTTTAGCATGCGTGATGGACCCCCAATATAATTTATCGGGTACTAAATTTGTAATTGATCAAATTTTAAATATTTTAACTTTTAATATACATATTACTTATGGAAATTCGGAACAAACGTTAAGTGAGATGTATTGATTATATGCTTCACGAATAGGTACATGTATTACTCGTGTACCTACAACTGC